>JANFOE010000430.1:2500-120225 GCA_025667525.1 Glebionis coronaria
TGTGGGGTCTAAACGTTGTCGTGTTGGAGGTGAGCAACCCTTTTTTACTAACTGTTCTAGATATGGTTTGCTATATTCTGTTGCCATTTATAAATTGATTTTTCCTATGAAAATAAAATTTGTCGGGGTGACATCATCCTATATAGATATAGGTGATTGTGTGTGGTTATGTTGACATTGCAATGCTAAATTTCGGTGTAGCGAACGATTAAAGGGATATTCTAAGGATGGAGAAGTACGATACCACAAGTGATGTTCCATAGGAAAAGTCAGTTTTGAGCAAGAAAGATTCCCTTTGGAATATATTAAGCAGCTATTCAATAACAGGCGTTTCTTCAAGAACAAATATGTCATACAACTGTAAATTTAGGTATAATTCTGTTTCTTAACATACTTTAGGTTGTGGTTGGGTAAGCTTATTTGAGGAGCTTAAAAGCGTTATTTGTTTCAAAAAGATTTTGAGCTTTCTGACTATCTATGGATAAGCTTATTTTCATGAGCTTATATTAATTTGAGGGAATTTTAAGCTATGTGACTAAGTTAAATGAAACAAATAAGCATAAATGGTTTGCTTAACGCCTGCCAGTTTGAACACAAGTCCTTTTTGAACTGTTGGATAAGAAAAGCCAAAAGAAAGTAAGCATACCTGTATATGTCTTGCAGAAACACTCCTCTTGACCCAAAGCATCTTTTGGAAAGTATATTCATTGCCCTTGTTTACTTCGAATTCATGCCACTTTTTCAAAAAATACCATCAAACCTTGGGTCTGCTAGCCTAGATGCATAGCCATATATGTCGTGTCCACAATCAATTTCTCCAAGACTTTTTTCAAGCTCAACATACGTGATGCACATCTTCATAGCATTTTTGTCATAGATCTTTCGAGTTTTTGGAATACCATATATTTTGGCTTCACGAGCCATGTAAATTTCATACATGCTCAACTGCTACCTTGAAAGCATCTTTCTGATCTCAGATAACTCCTTCTCAGCAATGAGATTATTGGTATAATTCTCATTTATTTGAATTTTGCTATTTTGCTCTTCCTCAATTCCAGTTCATGTGTTGAATTTCATGATGGCGTCAAGCCTGTATACAACTATTTCAAATTGTTGTTTTTTGTTGAAGGTGTATGTAGATCAGTTGAAAGCATGAAGGAACAAGAGCCAAAAATTGACACCTCAGTGGGTTTTCAAGCTAACAGTTAAATATTTTTTTCAAAAAAAGAGAACAGAATAGAAGAGTGGAATTATGCTACTTGTGACGTCAGTGCCACATCTGCATGTGGCTTAAATGATCATATATAGCAGGGAAAAACACCAGGCCAAAGTGCCAGCTGTAAGAGCTAGAAACAGTTCTAGTGTACATATTGGCCTTATTAAAAACAAGAATTCTCTCATGAAACGACCTTTGGAAATCATGAATCTAAGCCAGCGTGTTTCAGTCGATTCCAAGGATGATAAGACTGTAGAAAACAACTTACCAAAGAAGTTCAGAGGTCGATGCAAGTTGTATAAGATCAGACCACTGGATGAAAATTGTTTGAAATCACATACGAAAGGTAAACAACATGTTAATTTCAATTATGTTATATAAATTATAAATTAGAATAACATAAATTATGTATAAATTAGGTATATGCACAAGTATATATGCACCTAGATCAATTTAATTTCGTATGTTCATTGCTAATATGAAGTAAAAGTATGGCATCTAGGTTTATGGATGTATTCAGAAATGATGTACAATAGATATCGTGAAAAGTCTTTTTCGTTACGTGCTCAACATGGTTTAGGTGCATATTTAACAACACAAAATCTTGATTTTAGGCCTAATGTATGTCATGTTGTTTCGAATTTTTTTATAGACCTTCTCAAGGTTTTCTGCTGTGAATAATGTTCTTTGTTTTTGTTATTTCCATAGGTCATTTTTTTAGTATTTGCTGAAACATAAACACTCCCTTGTCAAATTTTCTATAGATGAGTAATCTGTCAATTACGATACCAAACAATTCTGATAAATACTATTCGTTTAACTGGCAGGCCCACTCGACCCATTCTCTTCCAGCTAAATTTACTGATTTTACGTAACTGAAAGTCTAATAAGTGCCCATGTTACTTATTTTGTTAAAAATGTAGCCAATATCTCTTCTTATGACTAAATCTTTGAATGCGTGATACTGAATTCACGAGCATGTTATTGTATAGGACAATAAATAACACATACCACTCGCGCCTCTGGAAGAGAATAGATATATGATCAACCAAAGGAATAACTTATAGCGGACAAGCTGAGCCATCCCAAGCACCTAAGCTTAAGCTCGTCTCAGTTAGATATTGTTTTTTACAACTGAGATGAATTTATTTGAACTTACTAATAAGGTTCTGGTGGCTGCAAGGCTCTTGATAAGAACTCTGAAATACTACCAAGTTGCAAACTTTCAATTTGGAGCCATAAAGATTGTAAGGATTGATTTTTAAGATCTAATATGGTATCCTTGGATGTGCGAACATTGCCTGAAAGACACTCTTCCCTACATAACCTCTCGGCCGTTGGTAGCCTCTCTAAGTAACACTATTGGAGATGTTCCGTTTCAGTGGGATAAAGAAGAATAGCATACTGGGTATGACAAGGATTGAAGGAAATTCAAGGATAAGGACACAGTGGATAAGCTCGATCCATTCTTATTCGTAACTAATGACTCCAAAAGCTGGTGGGTTGTAGATTTTCTTAACTGAATTGTTAGTTGTCCTGCCAGTGAATTGGGTTTTAGACATCATACGTACTTAATATCATGAACTGTTGAAATTTGTTTGTTTATTAATAATAAGAAATAACAAAATCACATATAAACGATAATTAATATGGGTGGTATCCGGTTGGTGGCTTTGTTATCATATGTCAAAATAGAGGAAATAGGATAGATAGTGTTTAGTTGGATTTATACATTACCCGGTTGTAGTTTATTCTTCATTTTTTATAGGTCATTCTTATAAGTAAATGCAGGATTATGCTGATTGGTTTGCTTGGGATGGTGCTGGCATCCTTTCTCAAATGCTCCAGAACCAAAGAGGCTTTTTATTCCTTCAGATTATGAAGTTAAATGATAAACACATATGCTATATGCCTCTTTTAAGTGGTTTTATATACAATTGCGGCTTTCTTTATCATTAGTTTATTTTTTGGAAACGTAATTTTACCACTCTCCTTATTTCTGATCATTTATGTTTAATCTTAAGTATTCAAGGGCAATTAGAATAGGACTAATAACATTTGACAAGTCAAAAGAAAACCACGTTACTATCTTATCTGATGATGTAATCTGCCTGAAAATCCAGGACACATATTTTCATATATACCTGCACCCAAACCTAAGTTACCAGGTCTGACATTTTTTCATTTCTATATTTATGAGCTGTTTTAACAGACTAATCTTCATTTTGTAATCTGTTTCTATATTATTACACAAAATCTAACAATCCAACTGTTCATTTACAGGGAATGAGGAATCCAAAAATCCATCTCAGGAATATATTCCGACACAAGAGGAGATTAATGCTTATCAGCTTCTGTTTGAGGAGGACCGACCCAAGTTTATTCCCAAATGGTAACTGTCATTGATCTGATTTTCATTTAACTGATTTTTTGTTTAGTTATTAATATTTTGAAAGGCTTAATTAACATGGAAAATTTTATAGGGGATGTGAACATGGAAGCTTTTGAGGCAATAAAATTTGTATTGACAAATGATTTCTTTAATAAAGACAGTAATAGCGATTGCGATTGCTCGAGCACGTATCACCGAGAAGCAGTAAATGTGTACACCGTTTAAAGTGAAAGATAGGTAAGTTACTAAGTTACTATCTCTTATTGAGGGTAAATGTAAGATAATCGAAATGTTAGGTTAGTTTTCTCATTCAAATAATGAGAGAAAAAATGACAGTTTAATAAAAATTTGAAATTTAATAGGTCAAAATTCAAAAATGAGCAGTTTTAACTTGACTTGAATATAAGTGAAATATGGTTTCATTTATTTTTAATTGGAGTAATGATTACATGATATATTGGTTTCTTTATATTTGTCTATTTTTACATTCTTACTGATTCTTTTACTAAGTGAAGATTATTTATAAAGATTAAACCATAAAATTTAAACTTCATTTTCAAGTAATTTGATGCAGATCTTTTCCATTTAAATTTAGTTAATAAAACTCTACTTGCTAACATTGTTATCTTATACATGCTATGTATGTAGAGGGCAAAGGTTGCTGTCTCTGGCGAATATGCGTACGGATTGGCAAGTGCTTCAGATGCCGACTTTCCAAGTGCTTCGCCATCAGGTATTGTGTTTTATTTTTACTTAATATTTCTGGAATAGATGATTGTGTTCGATTTGCATTAAAAGAATTTTTACGTTTGATTTCTTTGGTATTTTAAGATAAACTTGCAATCTAAGTTCATTATTATGCTATTTTTATATGATTCAGTGTCGGTCGTACTTATTAAAGGTATCAAGGAAGATATCTTCAAGCACAAGATAGAACCACCCAAGAGGGTTTTGGCATATACTATATGGTAAGCAATGACTTTGTCCATTTTGTTTTTAAAAATTACTAATATCAAGTTAGGTGTTTTTATAATTGAGTTTAGTCAATGTTGGACCTGTTTGGAAATTAAGATCAATTTTGTAATACTTTTTAACAATAAAATTTCAGGGAAGGTTATAAATATTTAGAAAGCGTTTTGGCCTTTCGGGCCATACACGGTTACTCAACCTTTTCGACTTGACTATTTTGAAAAAACCCCACCGCCGCATGTGGTGGCGAGTTTCTTTCATCAGGATCGCGCGACAAGGGGTCAGGTGGTTGCTATGGACCCCCACCGATAAAGTCAATCTAAATGCCTTCCTAAAAAAGTCAATTTAAATACATGTAACTATTCACTTAACCATATGAACTTATTTCTATCTTAACAATAATGATAACATGAACTTATGTCTATCTTACTGAGCACACTTCGTTAGTTAGTTCGGTGTCCCTCAGATCTTTTCATTTTCTGGTGGTGTAGATTATAAAACACTTTGAGTTATGGACTTGAAATGGCATGGGCTGTTGGATACATGAAAGGTTCGCGTCGGTAAGTTATTTTTTATGATGTAACTACGAATATTTATTTTTTACCACTTGTGATATTGCATCAAGAAACATTCACGTTTTGTCATTCTTTTGCTGAACATGTATTTTACTTACATGGGAACATGCTTTGTTCATGACTTTCATTTTTACTCTGTAGATTTTTGGAGTAAAAGGATTAAGATATCCTAGCCTTAGTGATGCTACTATATCTATCATTGGAGTATATGTATTTGATTGTGCATTAGCAAAAGTGTAATAATAATAATTCGGATCTACACACATAGAAAAAGCGTCTAATGTGGTGTAGGATGTGGCAGAATAATTACTATATATTGCAAGAGAACTCGAAAGAGCTTTATTGTTTGAATAAATCTTGCATCTTTGGATTAGGGTTATGGTCGAGAACAGCTGTGCAGTTAAGTGAAATCAAACTTGCGGAGCCAAAGGAATTTAAGGCGGTAGTTAAACAAATAGATGCTTCTGGAGGAGAAGTCAAAGGTCAAGAACTAAAGTGGAAATGCTTTTTTTGTGACTTCGATAAATGAAAAGGCTGATACCAGTATAAAATGAATCATTCTCAAGGTTCGTATCTTTAAAGCTTCTCTTCAGCTCAACACACTTTATGATTTCGCCTGTTTTTATTAATTGTCATAAAATGGGTCAGATAAGGTAATAGGTCATCAAAATGAGTTGTTTCAGTTTGGGTCATGATGGGTTAGTTCAGAACATTTACTATATAAAAAAGTGTTTTCCCCGAGTCCTAGAAAATCAAACTTAGTATATTAAACAGGCTCAAACATTAGTCCATGAGAGTTATCATCATAATACACTTACTTTCATTTTAAGGTTCTATATCCATGCTCGGACTCGGGTGCAAAAGCTATTCTGAATATCTTTTAGATACATATCGAGGTCCAAAATTGCTAATACGGCCCTTCTTGGATGAATGGCCAAAAATTAAAATAGCCACAACTTATAAAAATTAAGTACAAATAAGCTCACATCAGCTTTCCTATTAGCCATTTTCTTTGTAGGAAATGAACAATAAACCAAAAAAAGTAGACTACTTGCGGTTCTAATTATGGTGGTGGTTGTATTTACTTTGTTTAGAGAGCATTTGTACACAATACTACTATTTTTGAAAGGTAATTAAGATTTTCGCATCCTTGATGAGATTCGCAATACTGTTTTTGGAACTTGCAGCACCGCCTCATCTGTTAAGTTCTGTGCCATTTTCTAAGTAAATTATTCTAAAGCTCAGTTAGTAGTATCACAACCGATGATGGAAATGATTGTTCAGGTACAAGGGATGAAAAACAAAATGCAAAGCCCATGCATGCTTTGGCCTGGGACGACGATCAGCAATATCAAGCAAGCATTGACTACTAATATAAAGTTGTGTCGCTTAATGGACTCCAGATTCTTTGGTATACAAGTTTCTGCTGCATGTTATGACATAACATTTTTTCGTGGAAATTAATGGTATATTGTGTGTAGACATTGTAAAATAAGTTCTGAGAAGTATCTATAAGGCTTTGAACAAAAAGTTTGGATGTTGCATTATAGTGAACAAAATAACAGACCAGTTTGATGATTAAACAAACAGAACATATTTGCGCTAATTGCGACTGATTGGGTAACTGTTAAATGCAACCAACAAAGAAGAATATTGTGACATTGGTTGATCAAGTGAACCTTATTCAGACAACTTTACTTTTTTTTATTAGCACAAAACTTTACTTCTTGAAGCTATCAAATGGGAAGATTAGGATTCTGGCTGTACATTTATCGAGCAATGTAATTTTTTTATGCATATTTAAACAGTGGTCAAATGTTGTCTATTATCAAATGTTTACACCGATATTGTTTTTCAAAAGGAAATTTATTTTCATACTCATTTGCACACTCAAAATTATCTTGATTTCACATCTATTCTTATACCACTTCTACTATTTAAGTGTGCCAATCGAAACTTGAACTTGGGAGAGGAGCTGCAAAAAGTTTTTGAACATAAAACTACATGATCTTAGGAGTTTAGAGGTTAAAGAGGCTTCGACTCGACCTACTGATAAGTGTATCGTACGTTTTCTAATTGTTAACTTTAATGTTGAAAGCTGAGTTTCAAGCCAATACAACTACTTCAACCACGGTGGGTATTAAAGGAGCTGAAACCAGGAATGTGTTAAATGTCATGTAGTTTCTGTAAAAACTCTAAACTAGCTTTCAATGATAATATTACTTGCTTTGACTATCAAATACAGTAGCTTTTATATGAATCTTTTAACGAGGAAAACTACAATCTCTCCTGGCGTGTGTATAATGTTTAAGACCTTTGTTAAACTTGCGAAAGTGTCGTGCCATATTTCTTTCGTTTGCTAGGTTGGCCTTTTCTTTTGTCTAATCATGATTGCATTGGAAATCATGATTTAATCCTTATATGCAACAACTTATTTAAAAATTTATCATGTTAACTACACACGTAAAGTCAAGAAGAGAAAAGATCAATATAAATCATTTTTTCTTAGCCACATCAACCAATCATATTTATCAAAATCAACTTTTTACATTAAAAAAAAAACTCACAAACAGTAAATGGTCAAGTGACAAAAATACACCATTACAACGATAATTAAATTATCTTTATATCGATAAGAACATGTACATACTTTCAACGAATTTTTTTTCTCTGTGAAAAATCATAAATACATGTGCCTATCGATAGAAAGATAATTTAATTCTCGTCATAATGGTATATTTCGTTTTGTGTAACAATTAACGGTTTGTGAGATATTTAATTTTTAATAAGTATATTATTTTTGTTAGATAAGAAAAATGAATGGTTATGATTGATTGAGTCTATGCTAAAAAAGGGTATATATTAAACTTTTCGCAAGTCAAGAAAAATATATTTTATTATCTTGAAGTTTTGGATATTGTACGTTGTTTGCGCTATAAAACAATTTTACATGCACCTTTTAAATATATTAGTATGTTGCCCGCGTAAAGCAACGGCGAATACTCGGTAGTGATTTTTGAAATGAACAAATGTTACTATCTTACCTATCAAAAGTTCGTAATCACATTAATTAAATGTGGTAAAAATGTTAAATCAAAATAAACCTGCTATATAAAAAAAACTAAAAGTTAATTTGTTTTATTCAAATGGATACCGAATTAAAAAGTCCAAACTTTAGAAAATATAGTGACTTTAGATTATGAAAATAATAAATAGATAAAAAGATATTTCAATTTGCAATTAACTTTTTTATTTTAATAGGTTGTTACAAAAGTTTGTTATAAAAAATTGTTACTAAAGATTATGATATATAGTGTGAGGAATATATTTAACAACTTGATTTGTATATTAAGTATAAAAATTTGAAAATTCAGCATTTCAGAGTTTGTTACAAAAGTCCTAAATACTTTATAGTATACTCTCTCCGTCCCATATTAATAGTCCATGTTACTATTTTTGGACGTTTCAAATTAATAGTTCAGTCTAAAAATAGATAAGAAATGTAGATTAAATTTATCATATCACCCTCACTTGAGGGTATTATTACAAACAATAAAGAAGTTGTAAATTAATTGTTTAAGGGTAAAACTGTCATTGTGCAAAAAGTAAAAGAGAGAAAACTGAAAAAATAATATTAATATGGAACGGAGGGAGTAGTAAAAAGACAAAATAAAATAAGATATTTATAAGAAATACATTACTACTCACCTTTTACGCACCCTTGGAGTCAAAATTATGTAAGCGTATAAGATTAAGTTGGAGCGTAGAGATTTACGATTTTCTGGTTGGATCTGCATGTATTTTTTCTTCTCATTTCTAAGCACTTACTTTTACGTGGGTCTCAACTCTTAACAGCTATAAATTTTTCAACTCGGATTATGTTATATGTCACAAGATACTTATTCATTGTTTCCTACGGTTAGTTTGGTTCTCCAAAGACATCTTAATTCCGAAATGCCATAATTTTTACAAGTATGTAAAATATACATCAAGTACGAGTTTAACCTTTTGACATATAAACCATTCAAATTGTCGACTTATTAGCAATTTGGTTTTATTAATGAACTGATATAATTTATAAATACCAAGGAACAATGACTTTTTGGATCTAGCATGTGCCACATAAATAGAAAAGATGATATATACTTTAGGTGGTTGTTCACTAACGCTTAAGAATATAAATTAATAGATGAGATTTTTTAAGTTTTAATTATACTAAAAAAACCACCACAAAGTTTAGCATGCATCTTTCACCAAAACCATCAACATGGTGGGAGATCTACTACAAAATCATTATTGTATATATTTGATAAAAATGCCATATTTTTTAAATTATATATATATTTTTTCTCATATCGGTCAATCGGACATTACAAATATATAGTTACCAAATAAAAAAATAAAACAATAATCAGAAGTCATACCCGTCCATCGGACGGGTTTTGTCACTAGTATATATATATATATATATATATATATATATATATATATATATATATATATATATATATATATATATATATATATATATATATATATATATATATATATATATATATACTAGTTGCAAAACCCGCCCGATGGGCGGGTATGACCTGTGGTTGTCGTTTAAAGTTTTTATGATGGTAAATATTTGTTTGTTTTTTTTTAAAACTTAATCTGAGTTATTCATTGCTCTTATTAGTATAATTTTGTGTATATATAGTTTCAATTTTGTAATGTATGTAGTTGTTTTCTCGGATGCTGAACGCCAAATTATAAAACTTTTGCAAAACAATAATACACAACTCACCATTTAATTGCATGTTCAACATCTTTACTAGGTAGCAAACACTAATAAAGCTTTTAAACACTTATTAGTTTTGAAGAAAATTTATATCACTACCGGAATACTCGCTCACTTCATTAGTGCCTATTGGAGATAATTTCATGTGATGCCGACAAACACCAAGGAACTTCCAAATTCATTATTAACATTTAAGGAAAAAATCACATGTAAATAAAGTGTTATAAGCATGTACGAAACAAATTGAATAAAGATTTTTTGTGACAAATCCAGTCTTACCTTACTATCTTATATAAAGGGGAAAATCACTTAAATATGTAATAAACTTATCACTTTTTATGGTTTTATGTACTAAACTATTTTTTTTCTTATTGTGTGTATTAAACTTTTAAATTCATTTCATTGTATGTATTTTGTGACCATTTTATCCCTACTTTTTTCAAATTTAGAAGGGTAAATTGGTCAATTTACAAGGCAAAATCGTCTCAAAATACACACAATAATCGAAATTAAAAAGTTTAATACACACAGTGAGAAAAAAATAGTTTAGTACTCAAAACCATAAAAAGTGGTAAGCTTACTACATTTATAAGTGATTTTCCCTATATAAAGCATCTAGTACTATCTTTTAATTAGAAAATATGAAAATTGAGACACTTTCACGTACTTGTTATAGATATAATGGTGTTGATGACGTCTTAAGAGTCGGGTCCTTACTACCGCCGTCCTCGCGATCTTGGTCTTCACTACCATCGTCCTCGTCGTTTTCGTTCTTATCATCGTCGACCGTCATCTTCACCACCCCTTATATTTTATTTTCATGTGACATTGAGATACAAAGGAAAAATTAATTATCACATCTGAAAATGAAAAAGAAGTTGTTTGAGGCAGAAGCCGATTAGGAAAGACAAAAAGATTAACAAAAATAAAAAAATATCATATAAATAAATGTTTAAGAGTCGCGTGAATAAGGGAGATAATAGGATATTCATTGTAACAATCTATAACTTGTTGATTTTTTTTTATTGATTCTACTTTTGTTTTGTATGGGTAGCTGGTTACTTTTATTTTATTAAAATTTTTTATACGTAATTTGACATGTACTTTGCCAACATATCATATTTTTAACAAAATAAATAATTCAGTTTAAGTTTGCAATGATACTCTTGTAGCAAAATTTTATGTTTATAAAAGCTGAAGTTACATTAGATGATCATCGGCATGAGTAAAGTTTGACATACACCAGCAATTTAATATAAATCTAATAAACCCATTTTCACTTTTTTTTTATATATTTAAGCATTTCACAAACTATTTTTTATTGTTACATAAAACAAATCATATATAATATTATACATTATAAAATTACATATAATTTTTATGAAAATCACATATGATTTTATAATCACATATGATTTGCGATAAAAATCATGCATAATTTTCTCAAACGTGACTGGAAAATAAAATTCAAAAAAGGTTTGTCGAAAGTATAAAGAAGTGTTTGTTTAGGCTATGTTTGTCAAAATTAACCATAAGTTGTTCGTCGTAAGCCGCTAAATGTAAGTTGTAAGTTGCTAACTGCAAAAGTGTAACATGGGTTACAACCTGTATCTTTTTTCAACAAAAAAATGAGGTAACTTAGTCGTTGATTATAATTATAAGATGTACAATGACATAAACAAATGTAAATCATAAGAATAATAAACTCGTCATTTATACTACATATAAAACACTTAGACACTATAGTTATAAAATATTGGAAAAATTAGCTTATAGCCTCTAATGCATTGCATTGTTCATACCAAAATAACTAAAAAGTTAAAATAAAAATACTTAAAATTTTAAAATTTAATACTCCTATTAAAATTAATTAATACATAATAATTAATACGCTCTTAAAAATAAAAATAATTTGTGTACTATTAATATGTAATTAACACAACTTATTAATTAAAAAATACAATTATATATTCATATTAAACAACAATTAAAAGCACTTTGTACAACAATTTAGCCGTCCAAAAAAGTTTCAACTATAAAATATTAAACATGAGTGATCACCGGTTTTGGTAACATATAAAAACTGTCCAAAAACTAACCAACTAAAATCTATAAAACGCGGCCATGATCATTATTATTTTCATTTTGTTATTTTCAGGTTAATCACAAGGTGACCACCGCTAAATCGCGCGAACACCCTGCTAGTATTCTTAAATTAAACGTATCCTTATATTAAAAAAGAGGCATACATTTTTGTCTTTTTCATCAACAATCGATGAACCCTTTTCATGTACTCTTTTTCAATATGTGTTTGCATTTTTGTTTTGTCTGACATCATAAAAGCAAAAAAATAGTGTTTTGACATCAACAACATGTGATGAAATGGCATCCAACAGATGGCACATATTGTTTGTGACACGGCCATTAAATTAATACTTATTTCTTCTCTTAGTTTAAAAAAGTAGCGAGGTTCAGTCCAGATAAATTCTGCATGAATCAACCTTACTTTAACTAAGATTTTTAAGCCTTTTAATGCAAAAGGTTAAAAGTTTAGATTCCAGTTGACCTTTATTCACATTTAGGAAATCGAATAATGATGGTGTCTTTGTCTAAGCTTATATAAAAATACTTATAGCTTTAGCAAAAGAAGTAAGTTTTGAGCAGCTTAGCAAAAAGCTTGGTCAATGAATGATGATGGTGTGTTTGTCTAAGCTTATATAAAAGAACTTACAGGTTTAGCAAAAGAAGCAAGCTAAGAGCAGCTTTAAGCCATGTTTATGGTGGCTGCAAGTAGTTGTCGCATCTAGGGAAGCGAATGATGATGGTGTCTTTGTCTAAGCTTATAGAAAAAAACTTATGGCTTTAGCAAAAGAAACAAGTTATGAGCAGCTTAGCAAAAAGCTTGGTTAGACATGTTTAACTAATCATATTGTATTTGAATCAGTAAGCTAATAAGCACCTCGAATAGGCTTGGCCAAACGCCCTATAATTTTATGATAAATTTTTGTCACTCAATTAGGCATAGAAAAATGACTAAATGAATCTTGTACCAACTACCTTAGGGAAGTTGGCAACCAACTACCGCAAAAGAACGCAGTTGACTAAGTCAAGCGAAAGGGCGGGGGTTCTAATCTGGCCCCCGGCTTCGTCAGCCAATGTTGCCTAGATAAATTATCGGTATATGCTTTCCTTGTTGGGTGGGGGATCAGTACCAAAAAGGTACACTGACTTAAAATGGTTTCACCAAATACCATTTTTTTTACCTGATTTGCATCCCTTTGGTCTGTTTAAAAAAATAAACATAACACGAACTAACACACCCATATGTGAATGGGTCAAATTTTCAGCCTTTTGAAAGAAAAAAAAGAAATTAGTTGTGACGTAAATTAGAAGTTACCAAATACAAGAACCACTATTTTGTGTTCTACTACTGAGAAATATGCTATGAATGCAGGCCATGCACCTAGATTGATCTTGTCAATGTCTATGAACCAACAACATTGCTGAAGGATTTGTAACATAATGGAATATGTGAATTATTAATGAAATATTAATAAAAAAGTGGATTCAATTAAAGTGGTACAACCATTCTATTAGCTTTTCAAAAATATCAGTTGTTCAGGTTGCTGTAGAAGAATTCAAGTCAAAGTAGCACGTTCTTACGTGTTCTGCAAATGTTTCGTTGAAAGAATAACATAAAGTGGTTTCATTTCATACTCTCTTTTGCAATCAAGTGATTTTGATTCTAAAGACGAGACGTCGTTTAAAGCTCTTCTGATTCTGAGTCACATATATTAGAAGTGGTTTCATTTAATACTCTAAAATAATAACTTGTGGATTTATCTCATCCAAAATATATTGACTCTATTGTCACACTGATGAAATTATGAAATAAATTTGAGCCTCATAACTGTAAATCCATATCACCAAGTGTGCATCTCCGTTTTTTAGTTGCCTCTTTGCTACATCGCAACTTACGGGGCCTTCACAATAGTTGTAAGAGCTGTACAAGGAGTAGCTAATGGAACAGCTATAGACCTGCATTAACACATGAAGTATAATAAATAGAAAAAATTATCCAAACAAAATAGAACCTGTTAATGCAAGTAATGCCTAAAAACATTATTAGTATTAACTAATCTTTCTTAGTTTTGATCACAACAAACCATACAACACATTTAGTGTAAGACACAAAATGAATTATTTAACTAACACTATAATCAAGGTAATAATCATATCACTAACCTTTCTTAATCATACTTAGTGATCATCAAAATGATTATCCTTAAAACTCACGTTTGTTAATATGACAAAAGACTTTTTAATAAACTTTCTTTTTTAGAAAATGTTTTATTAAAATGGAAAATGAAAATTTGAAAATGGCATATTCCAAATGCTGTTTGAATATTCTTTAAAGGCTTCAAATACCTCAGATATTCCTACCCCACTAAAAGACAAAAAACGGAGCGTACTCTAATGGCGGTACCTTAAGTGGTTAGGCGGTTCCTTAGCGATATGGAACCGCCGGGCGAGATAAGGTACCGCGCACAGTAGCCTTTATAGATCCGTTATACTTTGTCTCCTTTAAATAGTGGGTCAAATCTCATTTTCCAGTAAGCCTCTTGGACGTTTTTCTCAGCCCCCTTTCTATTCTCTATAGCATAATCATTAGTAAATGATCACTTAATGTGTTAAGGATGTTTACATATGATTATCCTCTTGATCCCCTCCTTTACCTTGTCTAATGAGAAGATCACTCACTCACTAGTATTGTGATAAAGATGAATCTATGAGCTAGTCATATTCATCATGATACCCTTTTTGTTTTAGGTTAATCCAATGTATTTATGAATACTTGGACTAGTTGTGTTCATCCAAGTTATTTGTGGATACTTGGATTTGTTGTGTACATCCATTGCATATGTGTTTGCTTGGATTTTTGTTGTGTAAATCCAAGCTACATGTGTGTACTTGGATATGTCTAGTTGAGTTGTAATAGATTTGATTAGTAGTTCTCACTAAACTATAAAGTGATGTGGTTGTGTCTTGTGAGTTCTCACTAAACTTGAAAGTGATTAGTAGTTGTGTTGTGTGAAGTTCTCACTTAGCTTCAAAGTGAAGAGTCGTGAAGATTGGTTCTAGCTTTCGATTAGAACTCGACATCTAGCCTTGTGTCGTAAAATGATGAAGTACGTAACGTTGTGAAGATTTGTTCTACCTTAAGATTAGAACTCGACATCTAGCCTTGTGTCGTTAAATTGTGAAGTAGGCAACGTTGTGTAGATTGGTCCTAACTAAAGATTAGGTCTCGACATTTAGCTTAGTGTCGGAAAATATTGTAAGCGACGATGTAAGGTTTTCTCCGCCAAGAAGGGAGCTTGTGGATATAGTGGAAATCTCGAGTAGGTGTACTCGAGGAGTGGAGTAGAAACGAGGATAGAGCCTCGTTGTCGAACCACTATAAATCTTGGTGTCTTCCCACTAGGTTGTCTCCTTCCTTACTCTTTACTTATTTCATTATCATTACACTTACCTATTATCTTTGCTAGTGCATTTGAATTGAACCTAATCATTATGCAACTTAGCTTTAAACAAAAGATAGTTTTGATGCAAACCAAATTGAAAGTAATTTTAACTTTGTCACCAATCGAAGAGAAACTATTCAACCCCCCCTTCTAGTTTCTACAATTGGTATCAGAGCGATGGTCACTCAAGATCTATGAAGTATATTGTACTTTGAAACTTGGATCGATCCATTGTCTCCTCAAATTAGAAGGTCAAGTTGTACTAAAGTTTCTCCTTGGTCAAAACTATTTTGTTTTTGAAAAATAGGTCCTTTAATTGACAATATTGCATCCCACTTAAGATTAGTAGCCTTTATGCATTTTAGACATACTCTTGAAATGTATCTACTAGTTTGCATCTTGCCTTATGTAGGTACTCATGAAGATCAATCACTTAATTGGTTGTGGATTGAGTTACTTGCACTTGTAGAAGACTCATCTTCATTGATCTTTAACATCTTTGAATGATGATACCAACATGATTGGGAATGATACTAGTCTTTAAAGACTTAGTACTCATCATAGTCATTGTTGGGCTTAGCATTGATTCCTTGATGGATTGCTCTTTGTGGCCAAGGTACGCTTTCGTTCTTCCACACGCCCTTTGATCATTCTTTTGATCATTACTTGACTATGTGCTTGTTCTTGGCATCCTTGCCTTGACATTTGTTTGTGGTTTGTGATTCTTTCCTTTTATTCTCTCAAACCTTTATTGCTTGGATACTTGACTCACTATGGTGATGTAGAGTGAGTTAGTAGTAGCTTAAAGTATCAAGATGATTTCCATGGTTTGCACCCATACGGTTAGTAGGCCCTTTGAGGGAGAGAAAGTGAATTAATACCTTGCTCATATTTTGGTTTAGACTAAGACTATTATTAAAAGTGATCTTAGTCTATACTTGAATAATTGCTTTGTGTTTATTCATTACCAAATCCGTTTAACGTTTCGCCAGAAAGGCACGTCTTAAACTACTATATATGACACAAGCTCTTTGTTACCACTACTTGAAGATTGTCATTAATCCATTGAGCATTGGTCCTAGTCTTGATTAACTTCCCTTGACTTCTCTCCACTTTGCCGTTTTGCTACGAGTAGTCGTTTGTCCGTTTCGGTTCTTTTCGATCTTGATTTAACTCGTAATCCTTCGTTAAGGCATATTGCTTAGTGTTATAATGATCCAATGATATTCTAAAAGGCTCATGATATAATTTTAAGTATTTTATAAAAACTTGGTTTTTAAAATTTGGCGTTTTTCATTGATAAAAACCAGCCTCTGTAGGTGGTTCTTTATCTCAGCGGCTCAAAACCGCGTTTCCTTATCGATAAGGTACCGCGGGCAGTAACTTTTGTCAGAGCGCCAGTTTAATTACTTTATTCATTTTCAAACCACTATCTCTCTCTCCCAAAAACACACAGCCGACGGGTTTCTTGTTTTCCACCATTGTTGAAGCTTCCAAAACCTTCAATCACTCAAATTAATTGATTCCAAGTTGTGGGTTTCACTCATCCTTCATCTAACATCAATTAATTGTAAGTATTTTCTTTCAATTTCATCTATTTTGTTCTAGGGTTCATCCTTTCATAATTGGGGATTTTTAAAATTGAAATTGAATTAAAACCTTAATAGGAATGTGGGTTGACATGGTTATTTTACTATGATTCCTTAGGTTCATGTTCATTAAGATTTCACTAAAATCCACTTGTAGAACAAATGTGAATTTTGATTAATTATTTTGATAAAAGATGGATTTGAGATGAACCCATGAACAAGTAGGTAATGACATTGTTAATGCTTACCTAAAAACTTTGTTTTGAAAAATCAATGTTCTAGTCCATTGTTGATCCAACATAGTTCATATGTTCTTGGTAAATAATAGAATAGATACATTATGAACATGAGAATGATATGGATTCAATCCTTTGTTTGTCAAGAAATTGATATAACACATTCTCGTTTTTTTTTTTTTTAATTTTCATATGAGTGATTGGAAAAATATTGTCTTATGTTTATTTAGGTATTAATCATGCCTTCCCAATATCAAAAAGATCATCAATACACTAGACAATACATGCCAAACCTTTCCCAAACCTATGCTTCCCCCCAACTTCAAAACTCTTTTCCATCCCTTTCTACTCGTTGTTTCCATGAGGGTAGAGTCGTTGATAAGTAAATAACGGGTTATGAGTATATCCAATCTATGTTTGAGCTTTCGGGGTTTGATTGCTTTCTCAACATAGAAGAAGATATTTACCCCTTATTCCTTCTTGAATTCTTTAGCACCTACTTCATGCTTGAATACAATGGAGAAATTTTCATTCGTTTCGTGTTGAATGATCAATTGATTCAATACTCCCTTGAAAACTTTGGTGAAATTATCCGTGTGCCATATGAAGGCACTTGTCGTTTTAGGGATAAATGGAGACTTGATGCTCTCTCGGAATCCTACGATAAACCTCCAAATGACCTCATCGAAATTGATCTAGAGTTCATCCTTGACATCATTTCTAAAGAGCGTGATGGAAATGTTGTGAGAAGCCTTCATTCAAATGTACGAAATGTGAATCGATATGAAGTGCTCTCTAGCGACCTTAAGGATTTTATGGTCCAATGGGCCAATATCCTTAGGGAGAATGTCTTTTGTCTTGGTGGAAACCGGGATCATATCCCGGCTTGTATGGTGCATATGTTGAGTTGCATCTTTACATCCACCAAGTACAATTTGGCATTCTATATCGCTCGACGAATCAATTATGCCCTTCCGAAGCCCAAAACAAACATTCCCTATGCTATGCTTCTTACTCGCCTTTTCAAAAGGGTTGCTCATGATTTTCCCCACCTCGATCTTTCTTGCTTCTACCCGGTTCATCGGGTTATGTTGCCTATTCAAGAGGCATATGCAAGAAAGACAAGAAGTGATCGAGGTTCACGAAAATCTGATCATCAAGAGATGGATGATGAGGACATGGACATGCCAACAACTGATGGTGATGGCATAGGTACTAGTTCTCACTTCAACTCTTCGAGTAATTCCCACCCATCCTCAAACCCATTCGAGGATGAATTTGAAGACTTAGCTCCTCCGCCTCATCATTCTAGTGAATTACCGGAATATCTCAATATGGAGCATCTTTACCGTGAAAATCTTAGAACTCGAGGGGAATTGCACGAACACCGGGTTGAATCAAGAAAGGGTTTCAAGTTCTTGGGGAATATGATCAAGGGATTGGGCAAAAAGAGAAGGTGAAAGCTTTGAAGTTTTTCAAAGAATACATGTTGGTAAACATGTAATGTTGAACAATTTATTTTATTATCTTGGATGTGTATTAACTCATGCTACATGTTTGGATTGTTATTTACTTTGATCCTAAATATTGCCTATGCCATGATGTTTTTGATTTACATAGCTTTGTGCATCTTTGTGATAGTTAGCTTATTAGATTATGATATGTAGTTAACTTTGGCTTGTGAATCTTTTGGGAAAAATCTGGGTTTATCAAAAACTGGGATTGAAATTTTTGAAAGCCCTCTGGTCGCGGTTCCATAACAACCCGCGGCTCCTTATCAATAAGGAACCGCCGGTCCTAGATAAGGAACCGCCGACCACTGTGCACGACAGCATCTTTTGCTTTATACTGTTTTCTTAAATCTGTGTAAACTTTGCATGATTTTCTGTAATAAACTGCATATTTCCTAAACTAGCTTACCTAAATTCATTATTCACCTAAAATGATTTTAACCCATTACTAGTTTGGATCATCCCCTCAACCATTTAAACCCACCTTGTTAGTCATGTTCTTCACACATCAAAACAACCCTCCCTAACCCCTAAACCACCCTTAAACAACCATGGTTTGTACCAAAACCTCAAACACTTCCAAGACCTCCACCCCAAGGAAAACACTCAAAATAAGGATTAAGGTAGCCAAGCCTAATTCCTCACCCTTCCACACACCTAAGAATGAGATGGTTCTTATCCTCATTTCTTCATCACCTTCACTACCCCTTGCACCATGCAAGACATCATCCACCCATGGTACTAACCATTCCATTGGTTCTACCTCCTCTTCATTCAACTCAAGAATGAATGAGCTCTCTTCACCCTTCACTCCAAGTGAACCCTTGGATGTGACCACACAACCCCAACCAATCCAAAGCATTCCTTTTGTGAATGACTTTGATGACACCTTGGTGACTTCACCATTTACCCCTCCAAATTCACCCATTTCACCAACCTTGGAGAACATACCTCCACACTCACCCATTTCCCCTTTAGGGAACATGCCTCCACTCTCACCCACATCACCCTTGGAGAACATGCCTCCTCCACCTCCACCCAACTCAAACATTCCAATTTTGGGTGTTCCACTTTCCCTCCTTTTGGGTGATCCATACTATGGGTTTCAATAAACACATGGTCCTAGTTGTCCATGTTGTCTTTACAACCACTACATCATCCATAACCTTAGGATGGATATGTTTGGACTACATAGGAGGTTGAAAGAGTTCTTGCTTGCCTTGTTCTCCATGCCTCCTCCTAGGAGATGAATGATGAGTTTTCTAAATAAATGGATTTCATCAAAACCAAGCCAAAGAAGACTACTTATCTAGATTTAATGTTAAGCTAGCTTTGTATTAGTTAGTTTTTTCATTGTCATTGTATTTGCTTCCTTCATGAGTGTTTCATGAAGTTATTCTATAGATTTAGCTTTATGTGTTCCTATTCTTATGTGCACATTAATCAACTTTAACTTGAAATTAAAATTGAATCTAAATCTATCACAACCTCTAAAAACTTGACTAAAATTGGTTCAAAATGATATCTAAAATATTTTGTCACCCTTTGTCAAGACATTCTTTGTGAATGTGTTGCTTTATGCAACCCTAGCATAATTTGGTGCTAATAGAGGTAAAATTCCAAGATTTTCATCTTTTTGAAAAAGTCTTAGTTTTTCCCAAAACCCTGGAAAAACATGGTTTCAAGTCCACTGGACGCGGTTCCTTAAAAGTCCCACGGTTCCTTATGTGATATGGAACCGCCGGTCCCTATAAGGTACCGCGGACAGTAAATGATTTTTGACGAATTTTTGGTCAAAACTTTTAAAACCCTATACCCTGTCAAGATTCCCTGTTTGCTCATTTTGGCTAAACATTCCTTGACTCTTCACATTTTGTTTTCAAACTCTTACCTTGACATTTCTTTGTCACAACCCCACTCACCCAAAGCTTCCTCATCCAAGCTTTCAAAGAAACCGAAAATCTCGGTTCGACCTATTTGGGTTAAGAAGAATGAACCATCTTCCTCCAAACCACCCAAAAACCCTACCTTCTCTCCAATCAAGTATTGGAATGAGACTTATACCATTAACCCCATCACCGGAGCTAAAGAAAATGTTCCTCCACCACCACAATCCTTCAACACCCCTCAACTCAATGACCTTTCAACCTTACCAAACCTCACAAGGAATTGTGAAAACATTTCCTACCCCATAAACCCACCACCACCAAACCCTAAGTTTGATGCCATACCCCCATCAAACGATTTTGTGTTGCATCATGGATCCTCGTGTGCCTGTTGTCGATTTCAACAAATTGAACTTGCTCATGTGTATGAGAAGTTAAATTTTCTTGAATTCCTCCTCACTCGACCTCCTATTCAAGTTTTCGTTCCGGTGGACAAAACTTCGAATGATGCATCGTCATCTTTTTAGAGTCTTTTATTTTTTTTTGTAATCTTGGAAAATTATCACTATTAGACTAGCTTATGCTTAGTGGTTTATTTTCCATATTTCTTGCTTTAGATACTCATATTGTGTGTATGACTATCTACTTTGTTGTGTCTTTTCTTTTATGTAACCTTTGTCTGTTATCCCTTTAGTTCTATTTTGAGTTGATAATGGTTATTTTTTACAATTGCTTACGGGTGATTCCATCAATTCTAAACTTTAACCCCTTGACAAGCTTATCATCTTCATTGGATTGAAGTTTGATTTTGTCAATTACCTCTTTGGACATACTTAGCAAAATACTTGCTTCTAATTTGAGATTTCTTCTCTCTCTCCCTCTCAAGTTACTTAGTAGGTAGTGATCATATATACATTGGTGTTTCCTTCCTTTCTACTAACCTTTGTGTAGCATGTCACCTTAGCTCACAAACTTGGTGCCCCAAGCAAGGGGGAGAAACCACCAAGGGGGAGCTACTAGCAAAGTTCGATGTTCTTCGAAGACTTGTGCTAACCTTTTTGCTACGACAAAGGGGGAGAAATGATAGTGATAAACTCGTTAATAATTCAATATTTTGTGTTTCTACGTAAATGAGTTTATCGTTTGTCGTAATAAAAAAGAGGGAGATTGTTAATGCAAGTAATGCCTAAAAACATTATTAGTATTAACTAATCTTTCTTAGTTTTGATCACAACAAACCATACAACACATTTAGTGTAAAACACAAAATGAATTATTTAACTAACACTATGATCAAGGTAATAATCATATCACTAACCTTTCTTAATCATACTTAGTGATCATCAAAATGATTATCCTTAAAACTCACTTTTGTTAATATGACAAAAGACTTTTTAATAAACTTTCTTTTTTAGAAAATGTTTTATTAAAATGGAAAATGAAAATTTGAAAATGGCATATTCCAAATGCTGTTAAAATATCCTTTGAAGGCTTCAAATACCTCAGATATTCCTACCCCACTAAAAGACAAAAAACGGAGCGTACTCTAGTGGCGGTACCTTAAGTGGCTAGGCGGTTGCTTAGCGACATGGAACCGCCGAGCGAGATAAGGTACCGCGCACAGTAGCCGTTATAGATCCGTTATACTTTGTCTCCTTTAAATAGTAGGTCAAATCTCATTTTCCAGTAAGCCTCTTGGACGTTTTTCTTAGCCCCCTTTCTATTCTCTATAGCATAATCATTAGTAAATGATCACTTAAAGTGTTAAGGATGTTTACATATGATTATCCTCTTGATCCCCTCCTTTACCTTGTCCAATGAGAAGATCACTCACTCACTAGTGTTGTGATAAAGATGAATCTATGAGCTAGTCATATTCATCATGATACCCTTTTTGTTTTAGGTCAATCCAATGTATTTATGAATACTTGGACTAGTTGTGTTCATCCAAGTTATTTGTGGATACTTGGATTTGTTGTGTACATCCATTGCATATGTGTTTGTTTGGATTTGTGTTGTGTAAATCCAAGCTACATGTGTGTACTTGGATAAGTCTAGTTGAGTTGTAATAGATTTGATTAGTAGTTCTCACTAAACTATAAAGTGATGTGGTTGTGTCTTGTGAGTTCTCACTAAACTTGAAAGTGATTAGTAGTTGTGTTGTGTGAAGTTCTCACTTAGCTTCAAAGTGAAGAGTCGTGAAGATTGGTTCTATCTTTCGATTAGAACTCGACATCTAACCTTGTGTCGTAAAATGGTGAAGTAGGCAACGTCGTGAAGATTGGTTCTACCTTAAGATTAGAACTCGACATCTAGCCTTGTGTCGTTAAATTGTGAAGTAGGCAACGTTGTGTAGATTGGTCCTAGCTAAAGATTAGGTCTCGACATTTAGCTTAGTGTCGGAAAATAATGTAAGCGACAATGTAAGGTTTTCTCCGCCAAGAAGGGAGCTTGTGGATATAGTGGAAATCTCGAGTAGGTGTACTCGAGGAGTAGAGTAGAAACGAGGATAAAGCCTCGTTTTCGAACCACTATAAATCTTGGTGTCTTCCCACTAGGTTGTCTCCTTCCTTACTCTTTACTTATTTCATTATCATTACACTTACCTATTATCTTTGCTAGTGCATTTGAATTGAACCTAATCATTATGCAACTTAGCTTTGTACAAAAGATAGTTTTGATACAAACCAAATTGAAAGTAATTTTAATTTGGTCACCAATCGAAGAGAAACTATTCAACCCCCCCTTCTAGTTTCTACAGAACCTATATGTGAGAAGTAAAGTGTACAAAGCGCCAATCAATGGGTTTTGAAATTATGGGACAAACTAATATAACAAAATATGTAAGGAGAGATGGGAGCTCTGTACATACCTCTATATCTTTCTCTATCTCTCTAGTGGTTTGCAAGATAAACTTTGTTTACATGGTTGAGATTAATTAATGCCCAAATGTTGTAATTTGACAATCACAGGCCTGAAATGGATCAAAACACAATAAAACATGGAAGTCAATATCAAATTATCTTAATGGAGCCTATAAATCGTATGGATAGAAAATTTGTTCCCATTAACCTTTGACAAAGAAGCGCACTGGTAAAAGTAAACTAATCCCATTTGAGGTCCTGTCAAGGTGGTCTTTTTATTTTTACCTATAGGCTGGTCCAGCATATCCAAAATAGGCATGTCTAGTATAAAAAAGTGTACCAAAAAAAATATCACTTACAGGTTTACTCAAGTTTTAAAATCAGAGAAGACCCATTATAGTCTTTCTGCAAAGTCTATATCTTCTTCAAAAGAGACTTGAAGATAGGTAGATCCTTTGATAGCATCCTATCTCTAAAGTGCAACACAATAGTATCGGGATCACTGATAATGATATGTATAATTAAGAATAGTTTTTTTACCCTTTCATAGGTTATAGCTTGAGTGAATTAGATTAAATTAGATGCCTCATCAACAAGCCTAGAAATTAGTTTTCTAAAAACATAAAGTCATAAATAAAAGAAGGTTGGCCAAAACCAAGTCCATTAGATGTACCTTCATTTGATGTGGTCTAGTCAGTAATCACTCAAATACCTGGTATAAACATGTGTATAATAGTCTTCACTAACTGAGCAAGATGACACTATCTTAGATACCGTAACAGGAAGAGAAAAAATATTTTAGATTACATAAGATGCACCCATTGAAATTATATATGATTCGCGCGGTTCAATCATTGTATATATTCAGAGATTCTACAATGCTAATGAGAAAATAACGTTTTCAAGGAGAAAATAAAGTTACTTTTGGTTATTATGACTAATGTTTAATGAGCTCATATTTCTTTTGTGGTTAATTTTTGAACTTTTATGCTTATATAAGGTAATTATCATCTGAAAACTTTAAAAACAAATAAAGGCGAGCTTATGAAACATAAGCCATAAACCATAATAAGCCAGTTATATAAGCTTAAGCAAATACCCCCAAAAAGGTTTTCAAAAATCATCCTTAACATACTAAGTTTCGAGCCTCTAATATGACACCAAAGTGACCAAGTTCCTAATTACTTATTTTTTATGTTATACTCTTCCAGTCTGTAGAAACAGAATTCACTGTTATAACCACAATTGTAAAAGGAATGAAAGCAAGTATACTGAGTTGTCTCTTTTAAGGTCTTAAAAATGTTTGATTTGGGCACCACACTTAAGATGCTTATGATTAAATATCTCTTAAAGCCCATATTAGAAAAATCTTACTCGATAAGAATCTCACTTGAACTTGGCTCTACGGATTTTCTTTCTAGTGAACTGATATATCAAGTTGAAAATGTAGCTACTGCAGTTAGAGCTAGAGCGCGTATGAGCAACATATAAAAAACTACGCACCAAAAAGAGGCTAAAAACTAATGTGTACGAATGCACATACGGCTTTCTTTATTCTCCTAGATGGTCATGCTGATGTAAGCATGCCTTTGTTTTTAGCTTTATAAGACTCGGTTAACCTACAAATGTACTTCATAAGAAGAAATTAGTATTATCAAAAAACTTTATCACAAGTAGTGGACCCATAGTAACCCTTACCATTTACCTGACTTGAGTCGGACCTTCAATTTGAATCTGGACTAATTTTCATATTTCCATTAGGCATTGTCTCAGAATTAATTTTCATTAACATGATTCTGAGAACTGATTTTGAAGGTCATTTCACGAACCACTTGTGTGGTTTTAGTCTCACTGACACCACAATATTTTTTCCAAGCCTACACAATGAGAACAAAATGTTCTTTAAATTTGATTTGGTGAAAAAAATTTATATACAAAGAATATAACAGAGAAAAACAACGGAACTCACACCCATGTTGACATACTACACAACCACTTTCTAAGCATATCACTGTAGTAATACCAATTGGTAACAGACACCGTGCATGCATCACATCGATCGCATGCTACCCAATTCTAATGAGACGCTACGTCGTCGCCTTGCTAGAGCCACTCTTTTTTTTTTGAGTGCCTGACATGACATCACAAGGTTTGCTTCTCTCAACATTTTATTCCATCTAATAACCCAAAATCAATGTGATTTAATACTCCATTCCGGGTAATTTTAGATTTTCTGCCACCATCTTCTTTGAGCCAGTTTTACATAAAAACATGTTTATTACATAAATAAAAAGAGCAAAAGATATTGAATCTTGATAGTCTTTTTAGAGATATGTTATATAAGCCTTATTACCTGATCATCGGTATTCACACAACTTAGGAGCGACGATGGTGGCTATGTTTCAAAAGCGCATGCCACCGTCTCATATACTTCCACCAGAAGCTAAAAGCTCGTAAAGATGTAGAGACCAGGCAATGTCTTTCATAGCTTCAGTGTGCTCCTGGTACTTTAAAACATGCTTCATCAAATGTTGGATCCAAACAAAAACTGCATCAGTTATCTGCAACACATAAATCGACATGCCACGGCATTACCTGAACTTTCTTCATAATAGGGTCTGTCTCATTCTTTGTTAAATTTTTGTAATAAATCTATTGACAATACATATGTAAATGACTGAAATCTCCTCAATCAACCGATGCAAATGATAGAATTGGTTACCTTTGCATTAGTGTTGCCACCATATCGGGGCTCTCAGTTATTTTGTGCTGTAAATATATGCTTTTCACATTACCTAAACATTGTGATAGATGGAACAGAAGATACCTTTGCCAGCAATCATATATGTAAAAGTATTACCTTATAGTCAAACAAAACGATTTTGACATAATCAAAACAAATCTCATGTAATAACTATAATAAATTCATAACGTAATTTGTACCTGTGCTCTGGAAGGAATCCACTTTTCAAAAACTTCAATCTTGAAGGTCTCTTAATTGAATTTTGCACTTCATTCGGAAATCTTTCTGGAGGATTTGTAATCTCACTATTCAAATTAGTAGCTTATGTCATTAGACACATCTAGTTTCATTAGATAAGTTGGTTCGTGTCAACCACCCTATTCAAAACATCATTCCCAATCCGATGAGTACGATAATCTAATTGAAGCACTTGTCGAGAGTGAATTCAAAGGCTTACGCGTCGATACTTTTAGTTTGATGCTCCGTAATGAACCTCAATTGGAGACATAAATGATCTTCATAATCTCGTCACATGTCTGCAATTATAAATATTGACATATGATCAAGTATGTAAATCATGTGTTTAGAATTGCTAATATTTTTTAACAAACGCGAGCCTATAAACATATCACACAAAATACATAATATATACATACCTCATTGTTCTTCAATACATATCTCATTGTTCTTCAATACATACCTCAATGTTCAAATATATGGTCATAGAAGATGTGGAGATATATATATCCCTTGTCTAACTTCATCCACTCAGCAACTTCTACTTATTATACAACGTGTTTTCGTCCTATATCCGTTCATGGAGCTTAGCAAAGTATTCGCTAACTATTATCAAGATAATAGGAATTATGTAAAAGCAACGTTAATTGAGTAGCGATGACATACTCTTTCTAACTCTTTCCATACCCTTCACAATTAGTTCACTAATTTTAAAACTGTTAAATTTGGTTTGTATCAAAGGGTTCAAAAAGTATTACAATCTACTACATGAATCAGCTAAAAAATTACTTTATATCATGTCAACTAAATGTTACTTCGTATATTTTAACCTGTCTGATTTCCTCATATGTTCTTGAAAGACAAGCTCTACTTTTCTAGTTTGTTTTAAATAAATAAAAAATCATTATAATACCATACACGAGGTCCGTTGTATTCATACTGAATGCAGCGGACTTGCAACCCTCTGAAAATCGAGTGTGTGTAATACCAGCTGGTTAAAAATTTGTGGAGCACATTAAATAAAAAATTTCTTACTGAAATCCTTTTTTGCTAAATGAACCCTGGAAAATATGTAAAACCATCTAAAACGAACTGACCTTTAATCATTACAGCTTTGAATTTTGTACCTTTCATGATCGGAACATAGAAGCCAACAATAATGCACTAATCATACACATAATCTTAATATATAGCATAGTTTCTATAAGTTTTTGAGAAAAAATATATATACCTTAAACACTTCAAAACAAAGCAGACGAACAACCTGCAAAAAGCTGCAAAGATACAAAATAGTTAATTATTAGGGTTTTGAGATGGATACTAAAACATGCAAATTAGGGTATAGAGATTCGTGTAAATGGTTAATTATTAGGGTTTGGACATGCGACTTTCAAATAATCAGATAAATAGGTGTATCAATATGCAGTCAGTAGTGTATATCGTGTTTGGATCAAAAAGTCAAGATACAAAAAAACCAATTCTCTCACACCTAGCTTTGTACTAACCCTCATGAATCTTGAGAATAAACCTATTGTGAACATCAAGGTTTTGATTAAAAAACAGGATGTACCTTTTATATGAGTCTAAATCCGAATGAATGTGATTAGAGTTTTGAGACAAACAATTACCTATGCTTTGTGAATATGCAATAAATGAAGATACTGAAGACGGGAGGAGGTTTTAGGGATATTAGGGTTTTGTTTATGCCGAAACTTTTAATGAATAATACCGAATCTCGCGTGAATGTATCAATTTTTTTACCAAATGTCCTTTACATCATATATTAATTTTGTTTTGAACGAGAAATACTAAATATTAGGTTGGCTCAGTTGGGATTGAAACTTGTTTGTAAACTAATTCTGTGTCACCATCCGAGTTCGAATCTTGCACCTAATTAATTTTTTCAATTAATTTTCAAATTAATCAAAAAATAATTATTTAAAAACGAAAATTACAAAAAACAATGATGACATGGCATTATGAGGTGCTTATGTGGCATATCTCTCCTCTAATATATAATGTAAAGATATATATATATATATATATATATATATATATATATATATATATATATATATATATATATATATATATATATATATATATATATATATATATATATATATATATATATATATATATATATATATATATATATATATATATATATATATATATATATATATATATATATATATATATATATATATATATATATATATATATATATATATATATATATATATATATATATATATATATATATATATATATATATATATATATATATATATATATATATATATATATATATATATATATATATATATATATATATATATATATATATATATATATATATATATATATATATATATATATATATATATATATATATATATATATATATATATATATATATATATATATATATATATATATATGTATATATATATATTGATACATACCATTTTGCATGTAAAAAGTTATCGTCACAGTCTCTTCGAATTGAAAAATGGATTATTTATGTGTGACTGTCGTTCTTTGGTGGAACAAAAGGTTGTGTCGTTGTAGTATTAAAGATGTGCAAGACTTTAACGTAAATGGCGGTAAATTAAATCTAAATCTATTAAAGCTTAAATTGTGCAATATTAAAACTTTGAAAAGTAAATAACGAGAAATTAATGACGAGTAATTAAAACTTGACGAAAATTAAAATTTGACAAAGTATTAAAATGTAAACTTAAAAATTAAACAAGACAAAATAGAAAAACAAACCTAATCGGAATACATTTCTGATCGGAATAATCTTACCTTTCTGATCGGAATGTTGTCGGAATTCCCAATCGGAATGTTGTCACCAAGAGCCAAATTGGAATAACCCAACAATCACCCTGATCGGAATGAGGAGTGGACTCCTGGTCGGAATGCTGTCACCAAGTCCCTAATCGGAATAATCCCAACAATACCTTTGATCAGAATGTGGTCGGAATATACTCTCGTCGGAATAACAAATCGGAATGAGGAGTGGACTCTGGTCGGAATGCTGTCACCACCTGACCTGATCGGAATACCACTAGGACACCACTGATCGGAATGTCCAATCGGAATTCTCTATCGGAATGCAGCCTAAAGGGATCTCATCGGAATGTGGTGCCTAGACCCATCGGAATATCACTCAAAGACACCCTGTCAGAATGTCCAATCGGATATCTGGTTGAATCTGGAAACCCTTTTCCGATGGTAGATCGGAATCCCCGTCGGAATGCAAAACCCTTTTCCGACGGGTAGTAATCGGAATATAGTAAAGGAAAACGAAAATAAGCTAGTTCGAATAAGCTATGAACCAAATAAGCACACAACGAAAAACTTAATGAAAACCGTATAAGAAAAAGCTAATAGCTACAATTTAAAGACTTTTAAAAACACGAAAAGATAGAGTTAAATGAAAACAACTTTTATATAAAAATAACTTTTATAAAACCTTAAGAAACTTAAAGATAAACACAAATAAGCTATAAAAATCAATAATCCAAAACAATCAAAAGCATAAAAACATAACCTTTAATCAAATAAGCATGATAATAAACACATAAACATAAAGATCAAGCAAAACAAGAAAGGTAGATGAGAGATTGACAATAAAAAGTAAAGATTGACAAGAGTTAAAAGAAAACTTACTTGAAGTTAAAGGTATTTAAGGTGCAAGACAAGTATTTAAATGACATGTAATTAAAGTGCAAGGAAAATAAAATGGAAGAGCTAATTGTCACTATTAGCCAACAAAATGAAAATGATTATCCTAATGACTATTTATAGGAGAGGATTAAGGAGTGCTTAGGAAGCTTCCTCCCCTCCTTCATTTTTCCTTAATTGCACTCTTAAGTCCTTAAGCCTTTAAATCTTCTTAATCTTGGACTTTAATGGCTTTGTCTCGGGATTTCTTCAAACTCGTCTTGTAATTCTTCAATAAATTAGACTTGAGTTTTTCGGCTTTTGATAAACTTCCGTCTTTTGACTTTTTCTTCGATAAATCTTCAGAATTGGTCTTGGACTTCCGTTCTTTTTGCACTCTTGACTTCTTGACTTCGTCTTTCGTCTTTTTCTTTGATAAAAGTCCGTGAATGCCCGTGTTTTCTCCCCTTTTCACCTTTTCGTCCTAAATCACAACAAAAACACAAACCACGCATAATTCAGACATTTACGACATAAAATACACGTTATGGTCCGGTTATTATTGTAATTAAGTGGTAAAAAGGATGGGTGTTTACACACCTATCAAATCCCCTACACTTGACCATTGCAATGTCCTCATGCAATGCATTAGTTACAAAACACGTTTACATTTTTCATCATAATCAATCCACGTTGGCCTTTATTAAAGAGATAGAAAATTATAAACATTCAAAATAAAGAAATTAAAAGAATACCTTAGGTTTTGGAAATGTCATGAATGATCATCATCCTCAAGTTTTCACTTTCTCCAAACCAAGCTTAAAAACGAGATCATTGTTATTAGAAGTTAGTAAACCAACACGAACTCATGTTGGCCAATTATTCACTTAGACTCCCTTATTCCTAGGTGTATCTCTTATATTTTATTGTTGTCTTGAATGATCACGAGGATGCATTGTTTGACTTATTTCGATAGTTATTTAGGCCGAAAATAAAGTGAACGATTTAATCAATAGTTAGATAAAGGACAAAATCTTTTAAAGCTGCTTCTCGGGACCTCATAAAGTTCATATCTTGGCATAACTCGCTTCGCGATTTGAGACCTTTCTCGGACAGATATTTGGCAGCGACTTCATACTTCAAATCTTGAGAGACGTTCATGAAATAATGGTCTTCTCTTCATAATAGGAATTTCTTCACTTGAAGTTTTGAGAGATTCTTCATATTAGGACCACGACTTCTTCATTTTTCTCCAATCTTTATTTTGGACTTTGATATACAATGATTCGCCTCCTTTTTGGACTTGGCTTTATTTATCCTCATACCTTGCTAGGGTCTTTTCGGATAGACTTCTCCATGACTTTTGGGGAGTTTTTGCTTTTCGTCGTGTGTCTCGATCCTTCATATTGATTTTCGATAAATGATTCTTCACATCACTTTTGGATCTTTAGCAACAAAATGTAGCCCTCATGCCTTGTTAGGGCCTTTTCGGACTCGCCAATCTTCGCATCCCGCTTCAATAAGTTATGCCTTGGCTATGAACTCTAATCCATACCGAGCAACTTTTAAACGATCTTGGGCTAGAAGCTAAGTCACTTTTCAAATCGTACAACCTTATTTATTGCAGATAAATTTATTAGCAAGCGATGGGAGAATAGGCTTATAATTAACTCACATAAATTCCCGAAAAATACCAAACTTATAATTGACTCTATCATCTCATGTTCTCCACAGTTTAAAATCTCAAGGAATGAGACTCGTGGATGCTTAGCCTATTAAATCAAAGTTTTGGATTTTCGAGTCGCCTATAGGATCTTGCAAACTCTTAGACTTTTTCAAGTTTAGAAATCACATTTTAAAGTTCCCTTGATAAACGACTCTCTAGGATCTATTATAGGAACTTGCGAAAAGTTCTTGTTCTTAACCCGTGAGAGTTAAGACTTTTGCGTTTTATAGCTCCCTATATAAAAGCCTAGCAAAACTTGACTTAAACACGTTAAGGATATTAGCTAGAGTAAACTAAGATAAGTAAACTCGGGTTGAGTCAAAAGATTCACAACGTTTGAAAATTAAAACCACTTTATTCGAGATTTATTCTAATAAGGGAAGGAAATAACTATACAAAAGGAAAAACTAATAGGCCAAAATAGATCAAAAATTTTGAAAAATGTTGAAAAATTGATTTTCCGGTTAAAATGGGGACAAATACAAGGAAAAGGCCACTTAACTTCGATAGAAGTCCCCCATACACTTAATATCAACATTGTCCTCAATGTTTAAGCATGTGGGAGTAAACTCCCCTACACTTAGGACATTGTGCACGTTGTTTAAATCTCGCTAAGGAAAAGACAACTAAAGAGATTCCTATTTTAATATTGGAAAATATAAAATAGTGAATCGAAAAGAGTTTAGGATAGAACCGGGAAGAAAAGAACACGGAATCACGGGTCGTCAAGAATCATCAAGAGTGGATCATTGAGCGCTCGAATCCCTGAATAGAAGAAGAGAGGAAATAGCAAACACCAACGGGTCTCCCTTACACTTAGGATAAAGAAAGCTAAAAGATAGATGCATGGGTTGCCTCCCAAGAAGCGCTTGATTTTTTATTACCGAGTCGTGAGCCTGTCTCGACCTTGATTATCAACGGAAGAAGCAAGAAACATATCCACCGGGATCAAAGACATAGTTTTCGTCCATCAAATAGCACAAGCTTAAGGAGAACAAGGCAAGCCAAAGAAGAGTAGGAAAGGTTCCCTTAAGCAAAGATGGAGCATGGTGGGAGCAAGTATGGTGAGGTGCAAGCATATCTTCAATAGGTCTAAAAATCTTTCCTTTTATTTCATCAGGTGGATACTGAGATGGCTGAAGAATATCGATACCGGGGTCGAAGACCTTTTCCTTTAAGGGAAAATAGCACTCAGGCTCAGCAGAATGTGAAGAAGATCCGCGAAGAAGATGCACAACCTCGTCCTCAGAAGGGGGACAAAGAGGTGTTAACTCATACGTGGTGCGGATGTTGGTGTCGACCGGTTGCTTCTCCTTTGAAAGAATTTTCTTCAAATCCAAAGTAGGATCAAGACGATAATCTTCAAAATCTAAAGGAGGAGCATCACTCTCATGAGGGAAGTAGGTATTGAGAAATGTAGAGAAGTCTTCCTCAAAAGAGTAATCATCCAAAGTAGGATTAAGCATGGATGACGGAGGATCTTCATCATGTGAAGAATCACTCGAAAGAGTATCGGCCTCATCAAAATCATCATATGTGGGCATGTCAGGATACTCGGAAGTTGAAAATGTAGCTACTGCAGTTAGAGCTAGAGCGCGTATGAGCAACATATAAAAAACTACGCACCAAAAAGAGGCTAAAAACTAATGTGTACGAATGCACATACGGCTTTCTTTATTCTCCTAGATGGTCATGCTGATGTAAGCATGCCTTTGTTTTTAGCTTTATAAGACTCGGTTAACCTACAAATGTACTTCATAAGAAGAAATTAGTATTATCAAAAAACTTTATCACAAGTAGTGGACCCATAGTAACCCTTACCATTTACCTGACTTGAGTCGGACCTTCAATTTGAATCTGGACTAATTTTCCTATTTCCATTAGGCATTGTCTTAGAATTAATTTTCATTAACATGATTCTGAGAACTGATTTTGAAGGTCATTTCACGAACCACTTGTGTGGTTTTAGTCTCACTGACACCACAATATTTTTTCCAAGCCTACACAATGAGAACAAAATGTTCTTTAAATTTGATTTGGTGAAAAAATTTTATATACAAAGAATATAACAGAGAAAAACAACGGAACTCACACCCATGTTGACATACTACACAACCACTTTCTAAGCAGATCACTGTAGTAATACCAATTGGTAACAGACACCGTGCATGCATCACATCGATCGCATGCTACCCAATTCTAATGAGACGCTACGTCGTCGCCTTGCTAGAGCCACTCTTTTTTTTGAGTGTCTGACATGACATCACAAGGTTTGCTTCTCTCAACATTTTATTCCATCTAATAACCCAAAATCAATGTGATTTAATACTCCATTCTGGGTAATTTTAGATTTTCTGCCACCATCTTCTTTGAGCCAGTTTTACATAAAAACATGTTTATTACATAAATAAAAGGAGCAAAAGATATTGAATCTTGATAGTCTTTTTAGAGATATGTTATATAAGCCTTATTACCTGATCATCGGTATTCACACAACTTAGGAGCGACGATGGTGGCTATGTTTCAAAAGCGCATGCCACCGTCTCATATGCTTCCACCAGAAGCTAAAAGCTCGTAAAGATGTAGAGACCAGGCAATGTCTTTCATAGCTTCAGTGTGCTCCTGGTACTTTAAAACATGCTTCATCAAATGTTGGATCCAAACAAAAACTGCATCAGTTATCTGCAACACATAAATCAACATGCCACGGCATTACCTGAACTTTCTTCATAATAGGGTCTGTCTCATTCTTTGTTAATTTTTGTAATAAATCTATTGACAATACATATGTAAATGACTGAAATCTCCTCAATCAACCGATGCAAATGATAGAATTGGTTACCTTTGCATTAGTGTTGCCACCATATCGGGGCTCTCAGTTATTTTGTGCTGTAAATATATGCTTTTAACATTACCTAAACATTGTGATAGATGGAACAGAAGATACCTTTGCCAGCAATCATATATGTAAAAGTATTACCTTATGGTCAAACAAAACGATTTTGACATAATCAAAACAAATCTCATGTAATAACTATAATAAATTCATAACGTAATTTGTACCTGTGCTCTGGAAGGAATCCACTTTTCAAAAACTTCAATCTTGAAGGTCTCTTAATTGAATTTTGCACTTCATTCGGAAATCTTTCTGGAGGATTTGTAATCTCACTATTCAAATTAGTAGCTTATGTCATTAGACACATCTAGTTTCATTAGATAAGTTGGTTCGTGTCAACCACCCTATTCAAAACATCATTCCCAATCCGATGAGTACGATAATCTAATTGAAGCACTTGTCGAGAGTGAATTCAAAGGCTTACGCGTCGATACTTTTAGTTTGATGCTCCGTAATGAACCTCAATTGGAGACATAAATGATCTTCATAATCTCGTCACATGTCTGCAATTATAAATATTGACATATGATCAAGTATGTAAATCATGTGTTTAGAATTGCTAATCTTTTTGTAACAAACGCGAGCCTATAAACATATCACACAAAATACATAATATATACATACCTCATTGTTCTTCAATACATATCTCATTGTTCTTCAATACATACCTCAATGTTCAAATATATGGTCATAGAAGATGTGGAGATATATATATCCCTTGTCTAACTTCATCCACTCAGCAACTTCTACTTATTATACAACGTGTTTTCGTCCTATATCCGTTCATGGAGCTTAGCAAAGTATTCGTTAACTATTATCAAGATAATAGGAATTATGTAAAAGCAACGTTAATTGAGTAGCGATGACATACTCTTTCTAACTCTTTCCATACCCTTCATAATTAGTTCACTGATTTTAAAACTTTTAAATTTGGTTTGTATCAAAGGGTTCAAAAAGTATTACAATCTACTACATGACTCAGCTAAAAAATTACTTTATATCATGTCAACTAAATGTTACTTCGTATATTTTAACCTGTCTGATTTCCTTATATGTTCTTGAAAGACAAGCTCTGCTTTTCTAGTTTGTTTTAAATAAATAAAAAAATCATTATAATACCATACACGAGGTCCGTTGTATTCATACTGAATGCAGCGGACTTGCAACCCTCTGAAAATCGAGTGTGTGTAATACCAGCTGGTTAAAAATTTGTGGAGCACATTAAATAAAACATTTCTTACTGAAATCCTTTTTTGCTAAATGAACCCTGGAAAATATGTAAAACCATCTAAAACGAACTGACCTTTAATCATTACAGCTTTGAATTTTGTACCTTTCATGATCGGAACATAGAAGCCAACAATAATGCACTAATCATACACATAATCTTAATATATAGCATAGTTTCTATAAGTTTTTGAGAAAAAATATATATACCTTAAACACTTCAAAACAAAGCAGACGAACAACCTGCAAAAAGCTGCAAAGATACAAAATAGTTAATTATTAGGGTTTTGAGATGGATACTAAAACATGCAAATTAGGGTATAGAGATTCGTGTAAATGGTTAATTATTAGGGTTTGGACATGCGACTTTCAAATAATCAGATAAATAGGTGTATCAATATGCAGTCAGTAGTGTATATCGTGTTTGGATCAAAAAGTCAAGATACAAAAAAACCAATTCTCTCACACCTAGCTTTGTACTAACCCTCATGAATCTTGAGAATAAACCTATTGTGAACATCAAGGTTTTGATTAAAAAACAGGATGTACCTTTTATATGAGTCTAAATCCGAATGAATGTGATTAGAGTTTTGAGACAAACAATTACCTATGCTTTGTGAATATGAAATAAATGAAGATACTGAAGACGGGAGGAGGTTTTAGGGATATTAGGGTTTTGTTTATGCCGAAACTTTTAATGAATAATACCGAATCTCGCGTGAATGTATCAATTTTTTTACCAAATGTCCGTTACATCATATATTAATTTTGTTTTGAACGAGAAATACTAAATATTAGGTTGGCTCAGTTGGGATTGAAACTTGTTTGTAAACTAATTCTGTGTCACCATCCGAGTTCGAATCTTTCACCTAATTAATTTGGTAAAAAAATTGATACATTCACGCGAGTAATTCTGTGTCACCATCCGAGTTCGAATCTTTCACCTAATTAATTTTTTCAATTAATTTTCAAATTAATCAAAAAATAATTATTTAAAAACGAAAATTACAAAAAACAATGATGACATGGCATTATGAGGTGCTTATGTGGCATATCTCTCCTCTTATATATAATGTAAATATATATATATATATATATATATATATATATATATATATATATATATATATATATATATATATATATATATATATATATATATATATATATATATATGTATATATATATATTGATACATACCATTTTGCATGTAAAAAGTTATCGTCACAGTCTCTTCGAATTGAAAAATGGATTATTTATGTGTGACTGTCGTTCTTTGGTGGAACAAAAGGTTGTGTCGCTGTAGTATTAAAAATGTGCAAGACTTTAACGTAAATGGCGGTAAATTAAATCTAAATCTAATTAAAGCTTAAATTGTGCAATATTAAAACTTTGAAAAGTAAATAACGAGAAATTAAATGACGAGTAATTAAAACTTGACGAAAATTAAAATTTGACAAAGTATTAAAATGTAAACTTAAAAATTAAACAAGACAAAATAGAAAAACAAACCTAATCGGAATACATTCCGATCGGAATAATCTTACCTTTCTGATCGGAATGTTGTCGGAATTCCCAATCGGAATGTTGTCACCAAGAGCCAAATTGGAATAACCCAACAATCACCCTGATCGGAATGAGGAGTGGACTCCTGGTCGGAATGCTGTCACCAAGTCCCTAATCGGAATAACCCAACAATACCTTTGATCGGAATGTGGTCGGAATATACTCTCGTCGGAATAACAAATCGGAATGAGGAGTGGACTCCTGGTCGGAATGCTGTCACCACCTGACCTGATCGGAATACCACTAGACACCACTGATCGGAATGTCCAATCGGAATTCTCTATCGGAATGCAGCCTAAAGGGATCTCATCAGAATGTGGTGCCTAGGACCCATCGGAATATCACTCAAAGACACCCCTGTCGGAATGTCCAATCGGAATACTTGTTGAATCTGGAAACCCTTTTCCGATGGTAGATCGGAATCCCCGTCGGAATGCAAAACCCTTTTCCGACGGGTAGTAATCGGAATATAGTAAAGGAAAACGAAATAAGCTAGTTCGAATAAGCTATGAACCAAATAAGCACACAACGAAAAACTTAATGAAAACCGTATAAGAAAAATCTAATAAGCTACAATTTAAAGACTTTTAAAAACACGAAAAGATAGAGTTAAATGAAAACAACTTTTATATAAAAATAACTTTTATAAAACCTTAAGAAACTTAAAGATAAACACAAATAAGCTATACAAATCAATAATCCAAAACAATCAAAAGCATAAAAACATAACCTTTAATCAAATAAGCATGATAATAAACACATAAACATAAAGATCAAGCAAAACAAGAAAGGTAGATGAGAGATTGACAATAAAAAGTAAAGATTGACAAGAATTAAAAGAAAACTTACTTGAAATTAAAGGTATTTAAGGTGCAAGACAAGTATTTAAATGACATGTAATTAAAGTGCAAGGAAAATAAAATGGAAGAGCTAATTGTCACTATTAGCCAACAAAATGAAAATGATTATCCTAATGACTATTTATAGGAGAGGATTAAGGAGTGCTTAGGAAGCTTCCTCCCCTCCTTCATTTTTCCTTAATTGCACTCTTAAGTCCTTAAGCCTTTAAATCTTCTTAATCTTGGACTTTAATGGCTTTGTCTCGGGATTTCTTCAAACTTGTCTTGTAATTCTTCAATAAATTAGACTTGAGTTTTCCGGCTTTTGATAAACTTCCGTCTTTTGACTTTTTCTTTGATAAATCTTCAGAATTGGTCTTGGACTTCCGTTCTTTTTGCACTCTTGACTTCTTGACTTCGTCTTTCGTCTTTTTCTTTGATAAAAGTCCGTGAATGCCCGTGTTTTCTCCCCTTTTCACCTTTTCGTCCTAAATCACAACAAAAACACAAACCACGCATAATTCAGACATTTACGACATAAAATACACGTTATGGTCCGGTTATTATTGTAATTAAGTGGTAAAAAGGATGGGTGTTTACACACCTATCAAATCCCCTACACTTGACCATTGCAATGTCCTCATGCAATGCATTAGTTACAAAACACGTTTACATTTTTCATCATAATCAATCCACGTTGGCCTTTATTAAAGAGATAGAAAATTATAAACATTCAAAATAAAGAAATTAAAAGAATACCTTAGGTTTTGGAAATGTCATGAATGATCATCATCCTCAAGTTTTCACTTTCTCCAAACCAAGCTTAAAAACGAGATCATTGTTATTAGAAGTTAGTAAACCAACACGAACTCATGTTGGCCAATTATTCACTTAGACTCCCTTATTCCTAGGTGTATCTCTTATATTTTATTGTTGTCTTGAATGATCACGAGGATGCATTGTTTGACTTATTTCGATAGTTATTTAGGCCGAAAATAAAGTGAACGATTTAATCAATAGTTAGATAAAGGACAAAATCTTTTAAAGCTGCTTCTCGGGACCTCATAAAGTTCATATCTTGGCATAACTCGCTTCGCGATTTGAGACCTTTCTCGGACAGATATTTGGCAGCGACTTCATACTTCAAATCTTGAGAGACGTTCATGAAATAATGGTCTTCTCTTCATAATAGGAATTTCTTCACTTGAAGTTTTGAGAGATTCTTCATATTAGGACCACGACTTCTTCATTTTTCTCCAATCTTTATTTTGGACTTTGATATACAATGATTCGCCTCCTTTTTGGACTTGGCTTTATTTATCCTCATACCTTGCTAGGGTCTTTTCGGATAGACTTCTCCATGACTTTTGGGGAGTTTTTGCTTTTCATCGTGTGTCTCGATCCTTCATATTGATTTTCGATAAATGATTCTTCATATCACTTTTGGATCTTTAGCAACAAAATGTAGCCCTCATGCCTTGTTAGGGCCTTTTCGGACTCGCCAATCTTCGCATCCCGCTTCAATAAGTTATGCCTTGGCTATGAACTCTAATCCATACCGAGCAACTTTTAAACGATCTTGGGCTAGAAGCTAAGTCACTTTTCAAATCGTACAACCTTATTTATTGCAGATAAATTTATTAGCAAGCGATGGGAGAATAGGCTTATAATTAACTCACATAAATTCCCGAAAAATACCAAACTTATAATTGACTCTATCATCTCATGTTCTCCACAGTTTAAAATCTCAAGGAATGAGACTCGTGGATGCTTAGCCTATTAAATCAAAGTTTTGGGTTTTCGAGTCTCCTATAGGATCTTGCAAACTCTTAGACTTTTTCAAGTTTAGAAATCGCATTTTAAAGTTCCCTTGATAAACGACTCTCTAGGATCTATTATAGGAACTTGCGAAAAGTTCTTGTTCTTAACCCGTGAGAGTTAAGACTTTTGCGTTTTATAGCTCCCTATATAAAAGCCTAGCAAAACTTGACTTAAACACGTTAAGGATACTAGCTAGAGTAAACTAAGATAAGTAAACTCGGGTTGAGTCAAAAGATTCACAACGTTTGAAAATTAAAACCACTTTATTCGAGATTTATTCTAATAAGGGAAGGAAATAACTATACAAAAGGAAAAACTAATAGGCCAAAATAGATCAAAAATTTTGAAAAATGTTGAAAAATTGATTTTCCGGTTAATATGGGGACAAATACAAGGAAAAGGCCACTTAACTTCGATAGAAGTCCCCCATACACTTAATATAAACATTGTCCTCAATGTTTAAGCATGTGGGAGTAAACTCCCCTACACTTAGGACATTGTGCACGTCGTTTAAATCTCGCTAAGGAAAAGACAACTAAAGAGATTCCTATTTTAATATTGGAAAATATAAAATAGTGAATCGAAAAGAGTTTAGGATAGAACCGGGAAGAAAAGAACACGGAATCACGGGTCGTCAAGAATCATCAAGAGTGGATCATTGAGCGCTCGAATCCCTGAATAGAAGAAGAGAGGAAATAGCAAACACCAACGGGTCTCCCCTACACTTAGGATAAAGAAAGCTAAAAGATAGATGCATGGGTTGCCTCCCAAGAAGCGCTTGATTTTTTATTACCGAGTCGTGAGCCTGTCTCGACCTTGATTATCAACGGAAGAAGCAAGAAACATATCCACCGGGATCAAAGACATAGTTTTCGTCCATCAAATAGCACAAGCTTAAGGAGAACAAGGCAAGCCAAAGAAGAGTAGGAAAGGTTCCCTTAAGCAAAGATGGAGCATGGTGGGAGCAAGTATGGTGAGGTGCAAGCATATCTTCAATAGGTCCAAAAATCTTTCCTTTTATTTCATCAGGTGGATACTGAGATGGCTGAAGAATATCGATACCGGGGTCGAAGACCTTTTCCTTTAAGGGAAAATAGCACTCAGGCTCAGCAGAATGTGAAGAAGATCCGCGAAGAAGATGCACAACCTCGTCCTTAGAAGGGGGACAAAGAGGTGTTAACTCATACGTGCTGCGGATGTTGGTGTCGACCGGTTGCTTCTCCTTTGAAAGAATTTTCTTCAAATCCAAAGTAGGATCAAGACGATAATCTTCAAAATCTAAAGGAGGAGCATCACTCTCATGAGGGAAGTAGGTATTGAGAAATGTAGAGAAGTCTTCCTCAAAAGAGTAATCATCCAAAGTAGGATTAAGCATGGATGACGGAGGATCTTCATCATGTGAAGAATCACTCGAAAGAGTATCGGCCTCATCAAAATCATCATATGTGGACATGTCGGGATACTCGGAAGTTGAAAATGTAGCTACTGCAGTTAGAGCTAGAGCGCGTATGAGCAACATATAAAAAACTACGCACCAAAAAGAGGCTAAAAACTAATGTGTACGAATGCACATACGGCTTTCTTTATTCTCCTAGATGGTCATGCTGATGTAAGCATGCCTTTGTTTTTAGCTTTATAAGACTCGGTTAACCTACAAATGTACTTCATAAGAAGAAATTAGTATTATCAAAAAACTTTATCACAAGTAGTGGACCCATAGTAACCCTTACCATTTACCTGACTTGAGTCGGACCTTCAATTTGAATCTGGACTAATTTTCCTATTTCCATTAGGCATTGTCTCAGAATTAATTTTCATTAACATGATTCTGAGAACTTATTTTGAAGGTCATTTCACGAACCACTTGTGTGGTTTTAGTCTCACTGACACCACAATATTTTTTCCAAGCCTACACAATGAGAACAAAATGTTCTTTAAATTTGATTTGGTGAAAAAATTTTATATACAAAGAATATAACAGAGAAAAACAACGGAACTCACACCCATGTTGACATACTACACAACCACTTTCTAAGCAGATCACTGTAGTAATACCAATTGGTAACAGACACCGTGCATGCATCACATCGATCGCATGCTACCCAATTCTAATGAGACGCTACGTCGTCGCCTTGCTAGAGCCACTCTTTTTTTTTGAGTGCCTGACATGACATCACAAGGTTTGCTTCTCTCAACATTTTATTCCATCTAATAACCCAAAATCAATGTGATTTAATACTCCATTCCGGGTAATTTTAGATTTTCTGCCACCATCTTCTTTGAGCCAGTTTTACATAAAAACATGTTTATTACATAAATAAAAGGAGCAAAAGATATTGAATCTTGATAGTCTTTTTAGAGATATGTTATATAAGCCTTATTACCTGATCATCGGTATTCACACAACTTAGGAGCGACGATGGTGGCTATGTTTCAAAAGCGCATGCCACCGTCTCATATGCTTCCACCAGAAGCTAAAAGCTCGTAAAGATGTAGAGACCAGGCAATGTCTTTCATAGCTTCAGTGTGCTCCTGGTACTTTAAAACATGCTTCATCAAATGTTGGATCCAAACAAAAACTGCATCAGTTATCTGCAACACATAAATCAACATGCCACGGCATTACCTGAACTTTCTTCATAATAGGGTCTGTCTCATTCTTTGTTAAATTTTTGTAATAAATCTATTGACAATACATATGTAAATGACTGAAATCTCCTCAATCAACCGATGCAAATGATAGAATTGGTTACCTTTGCATTAGTGTTGCCACCATATCGGGGCTCTCAGTTATTTTGTGCTGTAAATATATGCTTTTCACATTACCTAAACATTGTGATAGATGGAACAGAAGATACCTTTGCCAGCAATCATATATGTAAAAGTATTACCTTATGGTCAAACAAAACGATTTTGACATAATCAAAACAAATCTCATGTAATAACTATAATAAATTCATAACGTAATTTGTACCTGTGCTCTGGAAGGAATCCACTTTTCAAAAACTTCAATCTTGAAGGTCTCTTAATTGAATTTTGCACTTCATTCGGAAATCTTTCTGGAGGATTTGTAATCTCACTATTCAAATTAGTAGCTTATGTCATTAGACACATCTAGTTTCATTAGATAAGTTGGTTCGTGTCAACCACCCTATTCAAAACATCATTCCCAATCCGATGAGTACGATAATCTAATTGAAGCACTTGTCGAGAGTGAATTCAAAGGCTTACGCGTCGATACTTTTAGTTTGATGCTCCGTAATGAACCTCAATTGGAGACATAAATGATCTTCATAATCTCGTCACATGTCTGCAATTATAAATATTGACATATGATCAAGTATGTAAATCATGTGTTTAGAATTGCTAATCTTTTTGTAACAAACGCGAGCCTATAAACATATCACACAAAATACATAATATATACATACCTCATTGTTCTTCAATACATATCTCATTGTTCTTCAATACATACCTCAATGTTCAAATATATGGTCATAGAAGATGTGGAGATATATATATCCCTTGTCTAACTTCATCCACTCAGCAACTTCTACTTATTATACAACGTGTTTTCGTCCTATATCCGTTCATGGAGCTTAGCAAAGTATTCGCTAACTATTATCAAGATAATAGGAATTATGTAAAAGCAACGTTAATTGAGTAGCGATGACATACTCTTTCTAACTCTTTCCATAGCCTTCACAATTAGTTCACTGATTTTAAAACTTTTAAATTTGGTTTGTATCAAAGGGTTCAAAAAGTATTACAATCTACTACATGACTCAGCTAAAAAATTACTTTATATCATGTCAACTAAATGTTACTTCGTATATTTTAACCTGTCTGATTTCCTCATATGTTCTTGAAAGACAAGCTCTACTTTTCTAGTTTGTTTTAAATAAATAAAAAATCATTATAATACCATACACGAGGTCCGTTGTATTCATACTGAATGCAGCGGACTTGCAACCCTCTGAAAATCGAGTGTGTGTAATACCAGCTGGTTAAAAATTTGTGGAGCACATTAAATAAAAAATTTCTTACTGAAATCCTTTTTTGCTAAATGAACCCTGGAAAATATGTAAAACCATCTAAAACGAACTGACCTTTAATCATTACAGCTTTGAATTTTGTACCTTTCATGATCGGAACATAGAAGCCAACAATAATGCACTAATCATACACATAATCTTAATATATAGCATAGTTTCAATAAGTTTTTGAGAAAAAATATATATACCTTAAACACTTCAAAACAAAGCAGACGAACAACCTGCAAAAAGCTGCAAAGATACAAAATAGTTAATTATTAGGGTTTTGAGATGGATACTAAAACATGCAAATTAGGGTATAGAGATTCGTGTAAATGGTTAATTATTAGGGTTTGGACATGCGACTTTCAAATAATCAGATAAATAGGTGTATCAATATGCAGTCAGCAGTGCATATCGTGTTTGGATCAAAAGTCAAGATACAAAAAAACAAATTCTCTCACACCTAGCTTTGTACTAACCCTCATGAATCTTGAGGATAAACCTATTGTGAACATCAAGGTTTTGATTAAAAAACAGGATGTACCTTTTATATGAGTCTAAATCCGAATGAATGTGATTAGAGTTTTGAGACAAACAATTACCTATGCTTTGTGAATATGCAATAAATGAAGATACTGAAGACGGGAGGAGGTTTTAGGGATATTAGGGTTTTGTTTATGCCGAAACTTTTAATGAATAATACCGAATCTCGCGTGAATGTATCAATTTTTTTACCAAATGTCCTTTACATCATATATTAATTTTGTTTTGAACGAGAAATACTAAATATTAGGTTGGCTCAGTTGGGATTGAAACTTGTTTATAAACTAATTCTGTGTCACCATCCGAGTTCGAATCTTGCACCTAATTAATTTTTTCAATTAATTTTCAAATTAATCAAAAAATAAATATTTAAAAACGAAAATTACAAAAAACAATGATGACATGGCATTATGAGGTGCTTATGTGGCATATCTCTCCTCTTATATATAATGTAAAGATATATATATATATATATATATATATATATATATATATATATATATATATATATATATATATATATATATATATATATATATATATATATATATGTATGTATATATATATATTGATACATACCATTTTGCATGTAAAAAGTTATCGTCACAGTCTCTTCGAATTGAAAAATGGATTATTTATGTGTGACTGTCGTTCTTTGGTGGAACAAAAGGTTGTGTCGTTGTAGTATTAAAATGTGCAAGACTTTAACGTAAATGGCGGTAAATTAAATCTAAATCTAATTAAAGCTTAAATTGTGCAATATTAAAACTTTGAAAAGTAAATAACGAGAAATTAAATGACGAGTAATTAAAACTTGACGAAAATTAAAATTTGACAAAGTATTAAAATGTAAACTTAAAAATTAAACAAGACAAAATAGAAAAACAAACCTAATCGGAATACATTCCGATCGGAATAATCTTACCTTTCTGATCGGAATGTTGTCGGAATTCCCAATCGGAATGTTTTCACCAAGAGCCAAATTGGAATAACCCAACAATCACCCTGATCGGAATGAGGAGTGGACTCCTGGTCGGAATGCTGTCACCAAGTCCCTAATTGGAATAACCCAACAATACCTTTGATTGGAATGTGGTCGGAATATACTCTCGTCGGAATAACAAATCGGAATGAGGAGTGGACTCCTGGTCGGAATGCTGTCACCACCTGACCTGATCGGAATACCACTAGACACCACTGATCGGAATGTCCAATCGGAATTCTCTATCGGAATGCAGCCTAAAGGGATCTCATCGGAATGTGGTGCCTAGGACCCATCGGAATATCACTCAAAGACACCCCTGTCGGAATGTCCAATCGGAATACTTGTTGAATCTGGAAACCCTTTTCCGATGGTAGATCGGAATCCCCGTCGAAATGCAAAACCCTTTTCCGACGGGTAGTAATCGGAATATAGTAAAGGAAAACGAAATAAGCTAGTTCGAATAAGCTATGAACCAAATAAGCACACAACGAAAAACTTAATGAAAACCGTATAAGAAAAAGCTAATAAGCTACAATTTAAAGACTTTTAAAAACACGAAAAGATAGAGTTAAATGAAAACAACTTTTATATAAAAATAACTTTTATAAAACCTTAAGAAACTTAAAGATAAACACAAATAAGCTATAAAAATCAATATTCCAAAACAATCAAAAGCATAAAAACATAACCTTTAATCAAATAAGCATGATAATAAACACATAAACATAAAGATCAAGCAAAACAAGAAAGGTAGATGAGAGATTGACAATAAAAAGTAAAGATTGACAAGAATTAAAAGAAAACTTACTTGAAATTAAAGGTATTTAAGGTGCAAGACAAGTATTTAAATGACATGTAATTAAAGTGCAAGGAAAATAAAATGGAAGAGCTAATTGTCACTATTAGCCAACAAAATGAAAATGATTATCCTAATGACTATTTATAGGATAGGATTAAGGAGTGCTTAGGAAGCTTCCTCCCCTCCTTCATTTTTCCTTAAATGCACTCTTAAGTCCTTAAGCCTTTAAATCTTCTTAATCTTGGACTTTAATGGCTTTGTCTCGGGATTTCTTCAAACTCGTCTTGTAATTCTTCAATAAATTAGACTTGAGTTTTTCGGCTTTTGATAAACTTCCGTCTTTTGACTTTTTCTTCGATAAATCTTCAGAATTGGTCTTGGACTTCCGTTCTTTTTGCACTCTTGACTTCTTGACTTCGTATTTCGTCTTTTTCTTTGATAAAAGTCCGTGAATGCCCGTGTTTTCTCCCCTTTTCACCTTTTCGTCCTAAATCACAACAAAAACACAAACCACGCATAATTCAGACATTTACGACATAAAATACACGTTATGGTCAGGTTATTATTGTAATTAAGTGGTAAAAAGGATGGGTGTTTACACACCTATCAAATCCCCTACACTTGACCATTGCAATGTCCTCATGCAATGCATTAGTTACAAAACACGTTTACATTTTTCATCATAACCAATCCACGTTGGCCTTTATTAAAGAGATAGAAAATTATAAACATTCAAAATAAAGAAATTAAAAGAATACCTTAGGTTTTGGAAATGTCATGAATGATCATCATCCTCAAGTTTTCACTTTCTCCAAACCAAGCTTAAAAACGAGATCATTGTTATTAGAAGTTAGTAAACCAACACGAACTCATGTTGGCCAATTATTCACTTAGACTCCCTTATTCCTAGGTGTATCTCTTATATTTTATTGTTGTCTTGAATGATCACGAGGATGCATTGTTTGACTTATTTCGATAGTTATTTAGGCCGAAAATAAAGTGAACGATTTAATCAATAGTTAGATAAAGGACAAAATCTTTTAAAGCTGCTTCTCAGGACCTCATAAAGTTCATATCTTGGCATAACTCGCTTCGCGATTTGAGACCTTTCTCGGACCGATATTTGGCAGCGACTTCATACTTCAAATCTTGAGAGACGTTCATGAAATAATGGTCTTCTCTTCATAATAGGAATTTCTTCACTTGAAGTTTTGAGAGATTCTTCATATTAGGACCACGACTTCTTCATTTTTCTCCAATCTTTATTTTGGACTTTGATATACAATGATTCGCCTCCTTTTTGGACTTGGCTTTATTTATCCTCATACCTTGCTAGGGTCTTTTCGGATAGACTTCTCCATGACTTTTGGGGAGTTTTTGCTTTTCGTCGTGTGTCTCGATCCTTCATATTGATTTTCGATAAATGATTCTTCACATCACTTTTGGATCTTTAGCAACAAAATGTAGCCCTCATGCCTTGTTAGGGCCTTTTCGGACTCGCCAATCTTCGCATCCCGCTTCAATAAGTTATGCCTTGGCTATGAACTCTAATCCATACCGAGCAACTTTTAAACGATCTTGGGCTAGAAGCTAAGTCACTTTTCAAATCGTACAACCTTATTTATTGCAGATAAATTTATTAGCAAGCGATGGGAGAATAGGCTTATAATTAACTCACATAAATTCCCGAAAGAATACCAAACTTATAATTGACTCTATCATCTCGCGTTCTCCACAGTTTAAAATCTCAAGGAATGAGACTCGTGGATGCTTAGCCTATTAAATCAAAGTTTTGAGTTTTCGAGTCGCCTATAGGATCTTGCAAACTCTTAGACTTTTTCAAGTTTAGAAATCGCATTTTAAAGTTCCCTTGATAAACGACTCTCTAGGATCTATTATAGGAACTTGCAAAAAGTTCTTGTTCTTAACCCGTGAGAGTTAAGACTTTTGCGTTTTATAGCTCCCTATATAATAGCCTAGCAAAACTTGACTTAAACACGTTAAGGATACTAGCTAGAGTAAACTAAGATAAGTAAACTCGGGTTGAGTCAAAAGATTCACAAAGTTTGAAAATTAAAACCACTTTATTCGAGATTTATTCTAATAAGGGAAGGAAATAACTATACAAAAGGAAAAACTAATAGGCCAAAATAGATCAAAAACTTTGAAAAATGTTGAAAAATTGATTTTCCGGTTAAAAAGGGGACAAATACAAGGAAAAGGCCACTTAACTTCGATAGAAGTCCCCCATACACTTAATATAAACATTGTCCTCAATGTTTAAGCATGTGGGAGTAAACTCCCCTACACTTAGGACATTGTGCACGTTGTTTAAATCTCGCTAAGGAAAAGACAACTAAAGAGATTCCTATTTTAATATTGGAAAATATAAAATAGTGAATCGAAAAGAGTTTAGGATAGAACCGGGAAGAAAAGAACACGGAATCACGGGTCGTCAAGAATCATCAAGAGTGGATCATTGAGCGCTCGAATCCCTGAATAGAAGAAGAGAGGAAATAGCAAACACCAACGGGTCTCCCCTACACTTAGGATAAAGAAAGCTAAAAGATAGATGCATGGGTTGCCTCCCAAGAAGCGCTTGATTTTTTATTACCGAGTCGTGAGCCTGTCTCGACCTTGATTATCAACGGAAGAAGCAAGAAACATATCCACCGGGATCAAAGACATAGTTTTCGTCCATCAAATAGCACAAGCTTAATGAGAACAAGGCAAGCCAAAGAAGAGTAGGAAAGGTTCCCTTAAGCAAAGATGGAGCATGGCGGGAGCAAGTATGGTGAGGTGCAAGCATATCTTCAATAGGTCCAAAAATCTTTCCTTTTATTTCATCAGGTGGATACTGAGATGGCTAAAGAATATCGATACCGGGGTCGAAGACCTTTTCCTTTAAGGGAAAATAGCACTCAGGCTCAGCAGAATGTGAAGAAGATCCGCGAAGAAGATGCACAACCTCGTCCTCAGAAGGGGGACAAAGAGGTGTTAACTCATACGTGCTGCGGATGTTGGTGTCGACCGGTTGCTTCTCCTTTGAAAGAATTTTCTTCAAATCCAAAGTAGGATCAAGACGATAATCTTCAAAATCTAAAGGAGGAGCATCACTCTCATGAGGGAAGTAGGTATTGAGAAATGTAGAGAAGTCTTCCTCAAAAGAGTAATCATCCAAAGTAGGATTAAGCATGGATGACGGAGGATCTTCATCATGTGAAGAATCACTCGAAAGAGTATCGACCTCATCAAAATCATCATATGTGGGCATGTCGGGATACTCGGAAGTAAGGTCATCATAATCATCCGTATCTGAGCTAGAATCATCATCATAAGCATCAAAGATCGGTGGAGAATCATATATGGGCGAAGGTTCCAAATTGGAGAGAGAATCATCCACATCATCTTGAAAAAGTGAATTATCAATGCAAGACTCGAATAGAGGATTTTTGTAGATAACAAAATCATCGATCACATTAATCATATTCACGGATTTTCTTCAAAGGATTTACTTGTAAGGTTCCCCATTTTGAAAATTTGTGCATCATCCCCGACTCTTAAGATGAGCTCACCTTCGGTAACATCAACTAGAGCTCTTCCGGTTCTCAAGAATGGCCGACCAAGTATTAAAGGAATACGAGGGTCCATTTCATAATCAACAACGACAAAGTCGACCGGGAAAGTAAAGGTGCCAACTTTAATGAACACGTCTTCGGCAATACCAACGGGGTAAGCGAGAGTGCGATTTGCAAGTTCAAGAGTCATCTTTGTTGGAGTAAGGTCGGGTAATGATAGTGTTTTCCAAACACTTAATGGCATAAGATTAATACTGGCCCCGAGATCAGCTAGGGCAGTAAATTCTTCAGTTTTGTTGAAAATGCAAGGCAACGCAAAACGACCGGGATCTCCAAGTTTTTCCGGAAGTTCTTTAAGAATAACTGCAGAACAGTTTTCATTTAAGCGTGTGTTGGCGAGCTCAATCAACTTCTCCTTCTTGTTAAGCAATTCCTTGAATGCTTTGACAAATTTCGGCATGTGGACAAGTGCTTCAACAAGGCTAATGTTGAAATTCATTTGAGAGATCATCTTCAAATAATTCGACACTTGAGTGTCATTCTTAGTGAGCAAGTTAGGCTTGTCCAAGCGAGAAGGATATGGGATGTTGGGTTTATAGGTGGAAGGTGTAGGTGTAGCAGGTAAAGGTTGGGATGTGGAAGGGTTCTTCTTGGGTACATCGTCATGACGAGGCGGAGACGGTAATGGTGTACTAATACTTGGTGTGGGAGGAGTAGGGATAAATGGTGGTGGAGGAGGTGTAGATGATGGGGGTGGGATAGGTGGTCCTACTATGGTAACTCCACTATGGGTAGTAATAGCACTCACATTTGCTCGCGGATTGGTGACGGTGTTTGAAGGTAGAGAACTCGAGGTAGAGGGTTGAGTGGTGGGCAAGAAACTAGCCAGCATATTCTTTATATCATTCGTTTGATTGCTGAAGTAGGATTGGATATTATCTCGAAGCTCGGATCTAATGTCTTTTCCTTGCTTGGTGATATCTCCTTTCAGATTGATAATTTGGCTCTGTAGATTCTTGATTTACTCACCTTGAGTTCTCATTAAGGCTTCAACATCGGGGTTAATGGGTGGGGCTTGTTGAGCGGGTGGGTGATAAGGATTAGAAGTTCTTGGTGGGATTTGGTTGCTTCTAGTATAGTTGTTGTTGGGGTTTTGGTTTTGAGGAGAAAAACCGGGTGAAAGGTAGTTGTTTGATCGGTAACTCAACAAATTTCTATCCCCTTGAGGTCGAGCTTGTTAATTTTCCGGTGAATAATTACCATAAGCTGCATACACATTTTCCGGATTTCCTTGAGTAGAAGGACAATCGGTGTATGAGTGTGGACCGCCGCATGTCTTACAAGAAGGTGCAACCGCTTTAACTTGTTGTTGTTGGTTTGTGGTGAGAAGCAAGATATTTTTGTTCATTTCAGTCATCATGCAGGTGAATTCGGTCATGTCAGGGTTTGCTGAAGTAGAGGAAACATTGACTCTCGGGTTGTTCCTTGAAGAAGCGGAGGAATCCCAGTTTTTGTGATGAGTAGTCATGTTCTCAATAAGCTCTCTACACTCCTCGGGTCTCCTTTTCATAAATGTGCCACCGGCGGCTACATTAATCGTATCACGATCACGAAAATTCAAACCGTTGTAGAAAGTATCAATCAATGTGACTGGAAGCATGTTGTGGTTTGGACAACAATCAATCAAGATATTATATCTTTCCCAAGCATCAAAAAGAGATTCATCGGGATCTTGCATGAAACCGCTGATTTGATTGCGAAGGCTCGTGACCATGGATGGTGGAAAGTAGCGCGACAAAAAGCGTTGAGTCATGTCATCCCAAGTATGAACAGAATTCTTCGGGAGACGATCAAACCATTTCTCGGCGTGGTGGGATAAAGTATGTGGGAAGAGTTGAAGGCGAAGACCATCGATTGTGGCACCGGGCAACTTCATGCTTTGGGTGATTGTAATGAACTTGTCGAGGTGTTTGTTGGCATCATCATCAGGCATTCCGGCGAATGGATTAGTTTGCACTTGCTGAATCATGTGGTGCTTCAACGAAAACTCCGGAGCCGTGATTTGCATCGGCGCAATCGGTCCTCCTCGTCCACACATGGTAGGTTGACAAAGCTCCTCCATTGTCCGAAGATCGGGCTGTGGAAGAACATTGTTGTTATTGTTGAGGTGCGGTGGATTATTGTTGTTGTTAACACCTGCCATACTTAAATCTTCTCGAGTCTCGGGCTCTTGATAATTAGAAGATCTAGTACGCATACACCTACAAAGGCAAAAGAAAACAATACCAAACGCAAAGACAATATATATACACAATAAAGATAAAATCTTTTTGGATTTTTGAAAATTTTAATTTTTATGGATTTTTTAACAATTTTTAATTTTTATGGATTTTTGAATTTTTTAAGCAAGAAAATAACGCTCACGAATGAACGGATCCCAAAAAGCAACGCGTCTCTCATAGAAAACCGTTAATATTTACGAAAAGAGCCGGCAGCGGCGCCATTTAATACATACGATTTTGCATGTAAAAAGTTATCGTCACAGTCTCTTCGAATTGAAAAATGGATTATCTATGTGTGACTGTCGTTCTTTGGTGGAACAAAAGGTTGTGTCGTTGTAGTATTAAAAATGTGCACGACTTTAACGTAAATGGCGGTAAATTAAATCTAAATCTAATTAAAACTTAAATTGTGCAATATTAAAACATTGAAAAGTAAATAACGAGAAATTAAATGACGAGTAATTAAAACTTGACGAAAATTAAAATTTGACAAAGTATTAAAATGTAAACTTAAAAATTAAACAAGACAAAATAGAAAAACAAACCTAATCGGAATACATTCCGATCGGAATAATCTTACCTTTCTGATCGGAATGTTGTCGGAATTCCCAATCGGAATGTTGTCACCAAGAGCCAAATTGGAATAACCCAACAATCACCCTGATCGGAATGAGGAGTGGACTCCTGGTCGGAATGCTGTCAGCAAGTCCCTAATCGGAATAACCCAACAATATCTTTGATCGGAATGTGGTCGGAATATACTCTCGTCGGGATAACAAATCGGAATGAGGAGTGGACTCCTGGTCGGAATGCTGTCACCACCTGACCTGATCGGAATACCACTAGACACCACTGATCGGAATGTCCAATCGGAATTCTCTATCGCAATGCATCCTAAAGGGATCTCATCGGAATGCATCCTAAAGGGATCTCATCGGAATGTGGTGCCTAGGACCCATCGGAATATCACTCAAAGACACCCCTGTCGGAATGTCCAATCGGAATACTTGTTGAATCTGGAAACCCTTTTCCGATGGTAGATCGGAATCCTCGTCGGAATGCAAAACCCTTTTCCGACGGGTAGTAATCGGAATATAGTAAAGGAAAACAAAATAAGCTAGTTCGAATAAGCTATGAACCAAATAAGCACACAACGAAAAACTTAATGAAAACCGTATAAGAAAAAGCTAATAAGCTACAATTTAAAGACTTTTAAAAACACGGAAAGATAGAGTTAAATGAAAACAACTTTTATATAAAAATAACTTTTATAAAACCTTAAGAAACTTAAAGATAAACACAAATAAGCTATAAAAATCAATAATCCAAAACAATCAAAAGCATAAAAACATAACCTTTAATCAAATAAGCATGATAATAAACACATAAACATAAAGATCAAGCAAAACAAGAAAGGTAGATGAGACATTGACAATAAAAAGTAAAGATTGACAAGAATTAAAAGAAAACTTACTTGAAATTAAAGGTATTTAAGGTGCAAGACAAGTATTTAAATGACATGTAATTAAAGTGCAAGGAAAATAAAATGGAAGAGCTAATTGTCACTATTAGCCAACAAAATGAAAATGATTATCCTAATGACTATTTATGGGGGTGGATTAAGGAGTGCTTAGGAAGCTTCCTCCCCTCCTTCATTTTTCCTTAATTGCACTCTTAAGTCCTAAAGCCTTTAAATCTTCTTAATCTTGGACTTTAATGGCTTTGTCTCGGGATTTCTTCAAACTCGTCTTGTAATTCTTCAATAAATTAGACTTGAGTTTTTCGGGTTTTGATAAACTTCCGTCTTTTGACTTTTTCTTCGATAAATCTTCAGAATTGGTCTTGGACTTCCGTTCTTTTTGCACTCTTGACTTCTTGACTTCGTCTCTCGTCTTTTTCTTCGATAAAAGGCCGTGAATGCCCATGTTTTCTCCCCTTTTCACCTTTTCGTCCTAAATCACAACAAAAACACAAACCACGCATAATTCCGACATTTACGACATAAAATACACGTTATGGTCCGGTTATTATTATAATTAAATGGTAAAAAGGATGGGTGTTTACACACCTATCATATATATATATATATATATATATATATATATATATATATATATATATATATATATACTAGTTGCAAAACCTCCCCGATGGGCGGGTATGACTTGTGATTTTCGTTTACATTTTTAATTTAGGTAAATATTTGTTTGTAATTTTTTATAGTTAGTATGAGTTATTCATTGTTCCTTTTAGTAAGTGACAAAAGTTTAGGTTTATGAAATATAAGCCGAAATATACTTATATTTTATAAGCTTTTTGTGGCTTATTTCAGACTTATGAGTTTATATAAGTTTATGATGATAAAATAAACTTATTTCACAAGTTTCAAATAAACTGCAAAATTATACTTTATGAAATATAATCAAAATGAGCTATGATATGATATCATTGTGTGAGATAATATTCATGATATGATATCATTGTGTGAGATGGTTATAAGCAAACATGTACTCTTTGTGCAAAATGCAATGTATACACGACTAAAACAAATATAAATAAAAGTTAATATACTAAGGAATAAAATGACATTATGAACTTATTTTTTTAAAGTAAACTGTTTTTTCTAAAATCTTATATATTACTCGTAACATTAAATAATCAGTACAATTTTTTTTCAACCATCGTAAGCTTATCGATAAGCACATAAAAGCTAAGAAAAATGAGCACATGTGTTACATACATTCATGACAACATTAAATACAATTGTAACCATATAATTAGTCGTTATATAATGAGGCCACTGTTTGGTTGTATTTTTTTTAACGACAAATTAGGTTAGTATTTAGTGACTCGAGTTTAGTGTGATGTTCAATTAGGAAGTACGTAAGCTCTCACTTTTCGCCTTAGAGGATAGATGTCACTCCCGCTTCTATTTTCGTATGCCCCTGAAAATTCATGACGAGACTCTAACCATGACTCATGCGCTAAATAATTTACTTATTTATGTTGTTTTTTAATTCGCGTAGGCAACTTATAAGTGGGTATCACTTATGATGAGTGGGCTCACTTTATATCTAGTTAATATTTTGAAATTTTGTTTTTAAATCGATTTAGTCGAATCATCAGATCAATGGGTTACCAGGTTAATTCAGGTCGACTCGAGTCAACAATATTTATAAAACGAATCAATGTTTAATAAAAATTATATATATATATATAACTTATGAAATATTCTACATATTAAACATATAAATTATTTACCAACAAATATAATATATAAAAATAGAGTTACGACACAAATACGGATAATTTACATTCTTTATTTATAAAAACATGAAAAATCAAACCATGACCAGGTCTCGAGAGCCGGGATGAATCGAGTTACTCCAAATCGATGGGTCTAACCGGGTTTCGAAAATATATAACCCTAATATGACCTGTTTTTCGACCGAAAAACCAATAAACCCTGCCGAATCGAACTGGATTTTTAGATAGCAACAGTCGTCAATTTTGTTCAAGGATAGGTCACACATAATATGTTTGATGCAATTCTGTGACGTGTATCGTATTTTGCCACAAGAAATGTTGAATTGTAAGCGTACTTTTGTTTCACAAAAGGTTGTTTAGTTTCCAAAAATACCTGAATGTTTTTAAATGTTATTGTCATTTTCTTTCATTCGTGTCTCTGTTTAAGTCAGTGATATTCTACTCCGTAGAAGATTTAACATGACATTCTGCATCACAAAAAGAGGTAAAAAGGTATCTCGTGTTTTGGCAAGTAAACAACCTTTTTATTTACACAAGTAAACATTAGAACAACAAAATTCATTATTGGTCAATACTTGCGGCCTAAAAAAACTAAATTCAATAGTGTTTTTGAAGAAATCCATCATCGTTTGACCGGCCTCAGCCTCTAGTTGTTTATCTTGAGCAGTCCTAGCAAGTTCTTTCACCTCATTCTTGGATTTAGATATAGCATCATTGATTGTTTCCATAGTGTATGTATCAACCATTGTGTCCCCTATGCCATTGCTAAACCTGTTATTATAATAAAGATAACAAAAGATTATTTTGATGAACTACAGATTTAGAAGCATCTAAAGCAAAGGTAAAACATCATATGAGTTGCTCAAAAATACCTACCATTCATTTGGAACAAATACAATGTAACTGGATATCAAATCTGTTGTGGCACAACTTGAGCAGATGGCTACAGTTTGATTGAATCACAAACGCCCCTGTACATTATCACCGGAATGTACACAATGATTTAAAACATTTATAACAGAAGATTGGCTGAAACTTGAGTATCCAAAGCCTTTTAGAAAATGAAGACTCCAATATCACATCAGCCAAATTGAGGTTTCCCCAAAATCAAATAAGCTGATAAACTGGGAAATAAGTTATCTAAACACTTCGTAACAATATAAAGAAACTAAAATACGTATTTCTAAGATCGTACTTACCATTTTCGGATCAGCTACCATACCCAGTATTGCTGCATCAATGGCATCCTGTTATCTGATTCTTGATGCTCCTGGTGACATGAGAAAACAATTACCAAGCCACCTAAGTTAAAAATGCTAGACTCCCGTCCCATTCCAACGACTTGTGAAACCTGTAAGGCTGCAATCAAAATGATTGTTAAATGAATCAAGGTTGATTAATCATATAACAAAATCAGAAACTTTGAAGATAGTAGAATAACTTACCACCTTGGCCGATCTTTCAAATTTTCATAGATGACCCAAAAGTAAATGCTCTTTTTCAGAACCGTGAAGGTCAAACAGACCGCCCTTTGTTCGAAGGATGGAGCTGCTATCTCGGTAAATTTTTCGGTCTTCAAGTCGAACCTTGAATTATATAATGGTTGATGTGAAGATGTAATAAGCTTCAAGATAGAGTTCTTCATTCGACCAAGTGCTTAGTATCCAATGTTTGAATGCTAAAGTTCATCGCTCCATGGTGGTAATGGTTTCGCAAAGTCTCGAAGATATTTTCCATAGCAGTTTAGAGCAGCCTCCAACTCATTCAGAACTACACTTTCTAAATCCGAATCGCTTCAATATACTTCTGGAAACCGCACATTTTCAGCAAATGGTGCATTAAACCACACCTCAAAGTTTTCAACCAATTAAAAATTGTTGGAAGAAGAAAATTTAGTAGGGCCAAAAGTTCTTGATTCTGAATGGGAGCGAGTGACAGTTAAACGAAGTCTTTTTCGAATTTGATAGCTGCAAATAACATGTAATAATATGGTATCAGTAAGGGTAGGACTGTGGAAGGCATGTTGTATAATGGGCCAGAGCGGGTATTTTTCACGTGTCAAATTGGGTTGAGCTAAAGTACTTTTTTTCAACTAACTAACAGTTTATAAAATATTAGTATGTCAAGTATGATTACACGTTCGACTCTATCAACCCAAGAACGTCAGTTGACCTCTTCATAAGTAAATGGGCCAAACTCTACTAATGATGTTCGAGCATTACTCTTGCTTACCCGGATCCAAAACGTCTTTGCAAACATAGATTTTGAATTCTTTAACCGATGTCCTTCATCAACAACCATGCACTGTCAATGAATTTTCTTAAGAAATGCTTTATCTCGTATTATAAGATCATTGTGGGTGATCAGCACACTAAATTATCCTTCTGACAACTCTTTTTGCATTGCTTTTCTCTCCTCACAACTTCCATAGATAAACGAAGCAATACTGGTGGAAAAACAAATTCAGTATGAACTTAAACAACAAAAGCTATATGTTTTAGCTCGTATCTGCCTAAACAAACAATTCTTACCAGGGAGCCCATGTTGAAAATTCATTAATCCAGTTTGGCAGTACACCTTTTAGGGCCACGATTAAATGGGCCCACTCACGCCCTTGTTTGTCAGGAGATACACTATCAAGGAGATGGTTTGAATTGTCTTGCCCAATCGCATTTGTAACTGTTACTGTCTTAGTTCACCACCTTGAAGAACTGATGGCTGCTTTGTTACCTGTATATATAATCAATTAGAAAGGTTTTGTAACTTTTGTATTCCTCAAAGACCAATCAGAAGTATACTGACAACTTCAAATCAGTTCAGTCAACCAAAACATAAAATATATCTACAATTAAAATTTAGTCATCTTTCAATGCCAAGGGTGTTTGGATTTGCGCTTTGAGACTAATACATTATAGATTCAGAATCAAATCATAATCAGTGACGCATAAATTTCAGAAGATGGTGCTTGAATGTGCAGCGGAATAGCTGCAAACTCTTATATATTAATTAGCAGTGCAGAGCAGAACACAAGATAGGAAATCATGGTACCTTCCCTTAAAATTATGACTGAATTATATTTCCATTGATCTACATGTAAGGTTGGCGTCTTTACTCCGTCATCAAGTTTGGCCTCGATCAAATCATCATCTTCTTCAAGAATTTTCATCTTGATTACGATTATCTTTATCAGTGACAAACATTATCAATGACATCATTGTATATTATTTCAAGGATCATTAGGACGTACATACAAAATAGTGTATGTACAGGATGTACCTCATATACAAACAATGTCCATAGAGTTTCTTTTGAACCAAGTTGCGTTAGATGCAATGCGTGTAATGACCCATCGCACCAAAAATCCTTTGTGGCCTATGTCATAAGTTAGTTTGAATATATGTATGATACTTTTTACAACTGTAAAATAACAAAGAGTCGATATCTACGATACCTATATAAACCGAAACACACAGAGATAAGCCCATAAGCACTCAACACAAGCTAATCCAAACACCCATTAATATGAAGTATGTAATCAGATAACTATTTATGAGTAACCAATATAGCAATAAGGAACATAATGGTAATTCGTGTAGGGAATTAAAAATGAATGTGTACCTGAAACTTCTCCACGGCTGTACTCATATTTTTGATAAAAGGTTTAGGACAGCCCTGCACAAATGACAAAAGGTGAGTTTTGCACTTTGCCATCCTTGATCAGAAACAAATTAAAGATAAATCAACCATAAATTACTCTCCAAATAGTGATAATATAATCAAATAGTGATAATATAAGGTGGCAACTCTCTACACCGGATATGATCTACATGGAGTAATTAGTGATAATATAATCAAATAGTTCACCTGATTTCATATACTCCATCATCATATATATGGATGACCGAGTCTTTAGCACCTCAAAAAGTTAACCTGCAAAACAAAAAAAATAAAACCCATATACAAATATTAGGGTTTATGAAAAAATATGTGCCGAAGAATCATGGAAAATATATGTTTTATCCACAATTTTCGTCCTGATATGAAAAAGTTCAATACATAATATGTGCTGAATAAACATGGGAAATATATGTATTATCTATGATTTTTTTCCTGATATACAAAAGTTCAATACCTATCAAAAATCAATACCTTTATTTGAATGATGACTGCTCACAAACCATGAAAATCATAGTTTATGATATTAGGGTTTAGATAATCAATCACCATATAATTTACCATTCCCTGTTACTTCTGTGGTATTATATTCATCAACCAACTTAGAACTCAAGATGTAAAGCACGTTTTGACCCATTGCCCATACCCGCCTGACACACCTGTTTTGACCCGGCACCCGCTATAGTAATTAAGTAATCCATGATCGCTTTCAAAAGGCACATTCAAACACAATGTAATGCTTAACAAATACCTATCAAAGGTAATTTATCACCCTAGTATAACTAATTTTAGACCTACAACTGATCTAACATGTAATCGCATTATTTGAGCACAAATCTAGTCGAACCACGTGAATTAAAGCAGAAGAACACAAAATCAAAAACTAATTACTAAAAGGCCAAAACCCTAAATTAATACATTAATCAACTAACTGAAAAGCATACCTACGATCGACTGGATTAAAGGACTCAGTGTTTGTCTGGAGTGGATAGAAGAACTCAGTGTTTGGTAGAAGATGGACGATGTATGTGTATACCTTTGGTATATGGTTTTGGGATCCGGTGCAAAAATATATAAACAGATTCGGCTTGATTTCTTAGAATAAATGAATTGGGTATTAGAAATTACGGTTACGTATGGAAAACGAATAAAAAGATGGGGAAGATTTAGGTTGAATATGAATATAAATATAAGCCGGGTATAGGGACACGACCCGAATGATAGATTACGGTCCGATTGATGCTGACGTGGATTAATGGCTGCTTATGTGGCATATCCCTCCTCTTATATATAATGTAAAGATATATGTATATATATATATATATATATATATATATATATATATATATATATATATATATATATATATATATATATATATATATATATATATATATATATATATATATATATATATATATATATATATATATATATATATATATATATATATATATATATTGTTGATCCCAAACTTAGATCGATTTAGCTTGTGCAAACGAGATTAGATCAAGTTATACACGTAGAGAAACTTTGTTTATGTATAAAGTAATTTAAGTGTTATGCGGAATTAACACTTAAACAAGAATACACAAAGGATGTAAAACAAACTTTCACTTGATTGATTGATTCGAACTTGCTTACAATGAAAGTGTTTAACGTATGAAAACTATATATGAAACATAACCTAAAGGTCTTCTTTTATAGACATAAGAAGCCTTGTACAAGAGTCTAGGTATCCACTATTCTAGGTAAAGATAATTATAGAAAATACAATGTTGATCCTATCCTTACTAGAAACAAACTAGAAACATAATACGCGCATACCATATCCTTCTATCAGTGCTTGTATTCAACCTATCAACGCTTGACTTCTTCCTGTCAACGCTTGATCTGTCAGCGCTTGTTTTCTTCTTATCAACGCTTGTTTTCTTCTTGTCAGCGTTCAAGTGGACTGGTTATATTTTATTCCCAACAATCCTCCCCTAAACTTGATATCTACTCTAGTAATCAAGTTTCTGAATAAAAATTAAGAACTAGGAGGAATCTTACAAATCTTATCATATTGGTAATAAACATGCCTAATCAAATCTTTGGCCACGTCACTTGAATAGTCAATCTCCAGCTGTGTTGTCTTCATCTTGTCCAAAAATTCTTTGGACATGGGATACTGACCATCTACAAGAAGATACTCAACAAACTTTGTAGAGCTCAAGTAGTACACACCAGTAGCTGAATACAAACGCCATTGAAGACCACTGATATCATCCTCAAGATCCTTCCAAACAGTAGGATCTTCTTCTTTTGGTCCACACATTCTCTTGAATGTTGACCAAAGTTTTATTCCATTGACTTAAGTAGGAGCTTCAGTCTCATACTTGGCCACCAACAACCTCCAAAGGTCTACCAAGTCTTCTCTATCCATACTTGCAAAGAGAGACACAAGAGTAGTAAATGTGTGTACCTCTTTCCCATACCTGCCAATCTTCCAAAACCCACTTGCATCTTCTTCATAGCTTATGATAGGGTTTCTGGCATCAAGAGGTAACACTTGTACCATATCTGAAGCTTCCATGGGTGAGAGCTTGATGCTCCTTCTAAGAACAGCTTCACTGGGAACCACTTTATTTAGATCTTTAGGAAACTCAAGTGGAACTCCCTTCTTCAAAGGCCTTGGAACAATCATTGCCTTCTGGATCTCCATCTCTTCTGCAAGTTCTTCTTTCCTTTCATCTGAAAGAAGTCTTAGAGTATTCATTTCCTGCACTTTTTCCCAAATGGGATAAGCCTTGTACTCCAATTCTTGAAAATATAATCCCTGCAATTTCTTGAAGGTCCATCCAGTTTCATGACATCTGAGTAACATGTAGTAAAGCTCTCTTCTATCCCTCTTCAGCAGTGAGAAAACATTGCTAGCCTTGTGTTTTAGAATTACCTTGCAGTCTCTTTGAACTCTTAGAAGAATCTCCAGTCCCCAAATCTGGTCTGAAATAGTCAAATCTAGATTCTCCATAATCCTATTCTCCCAAGCATGGTACATCTGAACTACTTCTGGCATATCAAAGTCTACTTGCAACTTCAACTCTCTAAGATTCTCCCTTGCCAAGTAATCACCATATTCAAGTCTTTCTGGTTGTTCAATTATCATCACACTTGAATCTGAACTTTCTTTATCACTTCCTTCTTGTTCCTCAGAAGTGACAACAAATGGTGATTCACCAACCTTCTTCATCTCGTGTTCCACAAGTTGTGCAGCCAACCTTGAATCAAACTCTACTTGTGTTGCATCCTTTGGAACTTCTACTTTTACCATGATTCCTTTACCCTTATCTAATGGAGATGGGTAAGGATGATGGTAATACCCGTGACGACACTTCTTTGATGATAGCTGATGACTGGAATACATCAACCATATCTGCAGGTCTGTCAACGCTCAAATTCCTTGTGTCAACGCCCAAATTACTCTTGTCAAAGCTTGGTGTGTCAGCGTTCAAATTTTGCTTGTCAACGCCCAACTTACTTGTCTCAGCGTCTCTTGTAAATTGCTCCAACATAGCTGTAAAAGACAAGTTTAAATTTGTAGGAGTAACCAGAGATGTGTCAAAACCTGGTTGCTTCTTCAATTCAGTAAGGGCTTCAGCAACACCCAAAGATTGTCCATCATGTGAGCCTTTATCACTCACATTAATCTGCTCATCCTCCCCTTTGGAAGATTCCTCCATACCACGACTAGTGCTAGCATTCTCCAAAATGAAAATCCTCTCCCTCAAGTGCTTGTGTTCAAGGCCTTATGTACTAACAATTTGTACCAAGTCTGCATTTTGCTTTTGAAAGCTAATGCAGACAACCGTCAATTCCATCAATGTATATGGTTCCAATCTGCCATCCTCTAAAATGGGTATTTGAACTCCCAAGTTAGAGTCATGGGGCATGGATGAGGTCTTAAAGATGTTAGGACTGTCTTGGCCTGCATCTAAGCCAGAACCAATAGTCCCAGCCTCATCCATAGCACCAAACACACTTGTGGTGGTGGTTCTCTCTGCTACATGGTTAGGACCACTAGAGGAGAACACTCCAGTAGTCCTTTGGCGTTTTTGCAACCTATATTGAGGTGGGGTAAAAGATGATGTGGATTGGGTGGATGTGGGAAGGTTAAGGGGTGTTTGGGTCTGTGAAGGAAAGGTGTCAACGTCTGGAATACTTGTGTCAACGCCAACATTTAAGGTGTCAGCGTTGAAGGGTTCTTGGTCAATTTCCATGTGTTGAGGTGAAGGCAAAGGTTCTGGTATTGGGTCAAGTTGTGGTTGTGGGTCTGGTTGGGGTTGTGCTGCTGCAATAACAGCAAGCATATCTTGGGTGAGGGGTAATTCACGGTGAGGGAGTGAGTTCATCTTGGTAAAAATAGCTTTCTTTTGCACAGGGGTCTCATAAAAATCTTCATGATCCCTTGTGCAGTAATTTTGCACATCAAAAACCATTTGCAAAAATCTGGGATAAGCCAAAGTCATCTTATTCCCTTTGTTTTTACACATGCCATCAAAAATCAGTTTTGAATAATTAAACTTTTGCCCATTTGCAATGCACACAATTACACTAGCAATTGATCTATTAATTTCATTGTGTGCAGTACACTTGGGACTCAAACATTATGGGATGACATGTATAAGGTACTTCCTACATGGGGGAAACTCTTGTTTATGATATTTGTTTAAAGTGCCCTCATCAGGGAAAGGATACCCCAAAGCCCGAAGTCCTTGTTTTATTTCATTAATGAGGAGGGTGGTTATACCATCTGCATCATCAAGATGCAAAGCCTGGCGAACCAAGGCTTCAGTAACCACCCAAGTTCGCCCATGAACAATAGGTGATAATGTAGTCACGTTATTAATTGTTGAGGAACTAACAGTGTTCCAAAAATGCTTAATATGAGTGAAAGAGATGAGATGAGCATGAGAAAGAGTATACCTAAAAGGGGATGCATTCAAATACGCCACCATCTGGGTGTATTGTGGAAACAGAGTATCATCAGCATCCAAATAAGCAATCATGTTGTGTTGACTCCTGAATCCCAATACCAAGTCACTTGGTTTAAACTTTGGTGCCATTGTTGAAGAAAGCTATTTGTGAATTATTGAGAAAGATGAATTATAGGAAAAAATTTGTTAGACAAGAATATGAGGTACCCTGTTTAAAAATAGGAGCCAAATATATAGGAGAGATAGGCACATGTGATTGGCCAAAAATTAGGCAACTATTTAAAAAATATAATGATGAAAATATTTAAAAGAAAATAAGTTATCTTGTGCATTAATTAAAAGTTATCTGCTCCCAAAATTACGGCCCTAAAATTCGTCAAAAATAACAACTGGGTAGGTCCCAATGAGTGTCAACGGTCAAAAATAACCCATCAACGCCCAACGGCTATATTCTTGTCAATGTTTGCCAAAGCCATGTCAGCGTCTAAATTGGTCATAACAACGCTTGGAAAAATACTTGTCAGCACCCAAAAATAAAAGTAATAAAAAGGACCTTAACAAAGTAATTTATCCTAGTGAAGATAACCTATAAATTGATAATTATTATAGGGCGGCAAGCACTGTCCAGTTATGCACACTTGCTTATGCAAGATAGACATAACAGTCCTCTAGTGTCCCTTGCTAACCAAAATTCTTATCAATTAAGTTATATCATAAAATTCCTTGTAACTCCCAGGTAAAACCCATTATAAATCCTTCCCAAGTCTCCCAATAGACCACATCCAATTCTAGGCCAAAAATGTCTTGGCAGCATGCATAGTATATCAACTTTGCATGCTACAGTGCCTCCTGATTTAGTAAACTAACTCATACTCACCTGTGGACACAATCTAGAATTGTGATAAGAGTATTATAAGAATACCCAAAAGTTCTAAAGGTTCCTAAAACCTCCCCTTAAACTGTGATACATATGTTACCCAATAATATGCATGAATATAAAAATTTATGTCAAGATAGGAATATAAATATTCCAACCATCATCCATAAATTGAAAACATGCTCAAATGATTCTCCAAGGATCCATAAGCAACTCTGTATCCAATGGTACAATGCTATCAACGCCTGCACACTTAGATCAAAAACCACAAAACTAACATTGTTACTGACAACGTCACGATAACACTTGTCAGTGTTAAGGTAACCTTTGTCAGCGTTAGACAAATATAGTGGAAAATCTAACTTCTCAAAAAGACCAATAACAATGCATATCCTGTACATACTTTTACAAAAGACCCCAAAACACATATTAAGTGAGATTGATCATTCCAATACTTGTTACCAAGTATTGGAACCTTCCAGTATCAAAAGGTTTAGTTAATAAATCAGACGCATTTTCTTCTATGTCAACCCTATCTGGTTGTATTAAACCCTTTTCAAAACAATCTCTTATAAAATGATGTCTGATTTCTATGTGTTTTTTTAGAATGATGTACAGGATTTTTAATAATGCATAAAGTACTGTTATTGTCTACAAAAATCTTGGTATGCATGAAATTATACCCATAATCCAACAACTGGTTCTGAATCCATAAGACTTGTCTACAACAAGCAGCTGCAGCAACATACTCTGCTTCAGTTGTAGAATTGGCCACCACTTTTTGTTTCTTGCATTGCCAAGATATCAACCTACTCCCAAGAAACTGACATCCACCAGTTGTGGATTTTCTATCAAATTTATCACCACCATAGTCACTGTCTGAATATGCAATAAGCTCCAATGGTGAATCTTTTGGATACCATAATCCAAGATTTGGAAAACATCTGAGGTACCTAAAGATTCTCTTGACAGCATGAAGGTGACACTCTTTGGGAGTCACTTGATGGCGTGCACATGCACACGCAGCAAACATAATGTCAGGTCTTGAAGCTGTGAGATACATCAATGAACCAATCATTGATCTATAGTGCCTGACATCCACATCTTTTTCATCTCCAACTTTTCCCCAAGGGTGTTCTCTATCCATAGGAGTACTGGCCCTCTTTTCATGTGGAGAAAAGCCAAACTTCTTCAAGATTTCTGCCACATATTTATCCTGAGAGATGAAGATACCATCTTCTTTCTGCTGAACTTGTAACCCTAGAAAGAAGTTCATCTCTCCCATTGCACTCATCTTGAATTTGTTTGTAATAAGCTTGGAAAAGTCTTCACTCATCTTTAGATTGGTATAACCAAAGATGATATCATCCACATAAACCTGAACAAGTAAGACATCCTTACCAGTCTTCTTTGTAAATAATGTCTGGTCTATGGTGCCCCTTTTGAATCCATTTTCTACCAGATAAGTGGACAATGTGCCATACCATGCTCTTGGGGCTTGATGAAGTCCATACATAGCTTTCTTGACTCTATACACCTTGTCTGGATGTTCTGGATCTTCAAAACCAGGAGGCTGCATGACATACACCTCCTCAACAACTGTGCTATATAAGAAAGCACTCTTCACATCCATTTGATAGACAGTGAAGCCCATGCAGGAAGCATAGGCTAGAAATATCCTTATAGCCTCAATCCTTGCAACTGGTGCAAATACCTCCTCATAGTCTATCCCTTCCTCTTGATCCCTGAGCCACTAAACGTCCCTTGTTTCTGACCACAATGCCTCTTTCATCTTTCTTGTTTCTTAGAACCCATCTTGTCCCAATAGGTCTGACATATCTAAGACAATCAACCAGCTCCCAAACATCCTGAATAGCAAATTGGTGAAGCTCATCCTGCATTCCTTCCACCCAACTTAGTTCTTTGAGAGCATCAAAAATCTTCTTGGGCTCCTGTTGTGATAGAAAACAGGCAAACAAACATGCTTGAATAAGAGGGGTATCAACCTTCTTGTGTATATTGGCAATAAATCCTCCAAGACTCTGATGAGATCTTCTAGTCTGAACAGGAGACATGACATCCCCAATAATTTGAGAAGAGGGGTGATTCTTAATATAACACCCCCAAATTTATACAACTCAATACAGCGGAAGACTCGTTGGTGTTACGGGATAGCACATTACTCACATCATAGACAACGCTTAAAAATCGCGTCGTTTAATAATAAAGCATTTCCATTCATAAATATCAAATTTACATAGGTCCCAAGTCATTGTATTTCATACAAGTTTTACAAAGAATTTGAATGGAAATTATTATTTAAGTGCGGGCCATGCATTCTTGTTGTCTTCCCGAGAATTACCTTCAAGTACCTGAGATAAACATGTTAAAAGAAAAGGTCAGCGAAAACGCCGAGTGAATTCATAGAGTTTAATTAAATCCATCAATATAACATCGGTATAAAATTATTATCGAAAGATCATTTTGTAGAAATCATTGTAATAGGCCATAAAATAGCCAAAGTCATTTTATACAAATCCTTATCAAAATCATAATATAGGCTTTCACCTTCAAAATCATTATACGAACCATTGTCGTTAAAAACATCATACAATACGTTTTATAACGTTGTATAGATTAAATAAAATCCGTTATATGAATATGGTTATATAAAACCAAAACACGAACATAATATCAATAATAAGACCCTGTATTGCTAGTCAGGCAATATATCGTAATTCAATGCATAAAGCAGTATTTCGTTATTTGGATTATTATAAGCCGCATGACATTGTTACCTTACTATAACAAACAACGGGTAGCTAGCCCGAAACTCATTTGCCCATCTAAATTAGTGTTTCCTCACAATAATCATGCTTGTGTAAATCTTCTCATACATAAATTCGCTTACCAATCAATGTGGCACGACGGGGATCAACCGTCAAGGCGCGAACTGGGGTGATCATTCCCAAATAGTACTATTATATACATAAGCGTCTACCAAATCCCGGTAGTTCACAATTCATGCTAATGGGACTTTTAGTGACATAACCTAACTTTAATAATCCATTTCATTTCATCTATCGGGTCATTTAATCATCTATCGGGTCATACAATCAATTGGGTCCAAATCAATAAACAGACAATCGGGACAACTAGTGTCCTATTTTATAAAAACTAACATGTTATCTACCTCGCGGGTTTATAAAACATTTCGTAAAAACATTTAAAAGAGTGCGAGGCTATGAACTCACATTGATGTGGGAAGGCGGTTATCGGCAATTTGGATGTACGGTACGTGCTTTAATCACGGAAACCTAGAAAAATAATACTCGTCTTAGACTTTTGTCCAATGACTTTATCAAAATAACATTTATGTATATATATGATGACTTTATACATATGATGATGATCAAGTGGGTTTATACATCTTTACTTATTTATTATAGTGTTTATGTGTTGGTAACATTTTTATTCTAGTTATACTAGTTCAATTTAATTACATTTTGAGGCCCATTGGGCCCATTACAAGCCCAATATATTATATTACCCAAATTATACTTTTATTATCAGTATTATATTTTACATGTTGGGCCTAAATGGGTTAAGCCCAATAAGTAAATTTATAAGTGTTTTACTAACTAGTCGGGTTTATAGTCCAATAAGGCTACTTTGGCCCGTTAGTGTCTATATGTTGTAAAGTTCGGGTTTTATCGGTTTTTACTTGTTATATAAGTTCATATATCAGTATGTAAGTTTATAAAAGTTTATATTAGACGGGTCTGACCGCCTAAGTTTTATTTGACAAAAACGTTAATCTTTCGGTACTAGCCGAAAAGATGTAAAATTTAGGTATATAGTTTTATAACTTTGGAAAAACATTTATATTTACAATTTATATATAACATATCCCATTTTAATATCAATATTTATATAACTCTTTTATTATAATTATTGTCCACTAGTGGGTTTTATATATTTATATATTTTATATAAATTTTGAGTGCTTATATTATATATTATTTATACAAAATCAGTCCTAAAAATCTAGTTTACTAAAATGGTCATATCTAGAGTTCTACATGGAGATAGAACCCAAATTTTTATCACAGAAGCTACATGATATGTGCTTCATTTTATGCCTTTATAGCTACTGATGAATCAACCTCTAAGTATTTTATAAAATTCGTCCAAAACAGTGTACTCAGATTTGCACTCTAAACTTGTTTTGATCATATCTCACTCATTTTTATGATTCCATTGCATGGCCAACTCTCACATGTGTACAAGTCTCAATACTCACTGTATATCAATTCATCTATACCATTTTATCAGTTCATCATATGGTTATTTAGTGTTTTTATACAACCTACTAAATTAAGAAAGATTAACCACTTTTACATATAGTTTTTCATCTTTTTACCCATGTTTATCAACACCAAATCCCCACATAATATTTTTAATCATCATTCCTCATCATACACATATACATAAGTAAATAAATTACAAGATTACATAATCAAAATAACAAAAGGATAGGAAGAAACAATCTCTATACCACCAAAGTGATGAAATGATGAGTTTTTGGATGAACAAGACTTGGTTTTGGGTAACCAATCTTATGAGATATCAACACCACTTCTAGGATCACCAAGTATTTGTAGACTCCTCAAAAATCAGCCCTTGATTTCCATATAAACTCCTTTTGGTTGTTAAAATCACCTCCAATCTTCGTAACTTTAATGGGTTTTCATCATATGTAAATTATACATATGATTTATGGTTGAAATTTTGATCTAATGGGGTGTTTTTGGGTGATATGGGACGTTCATAGGGAGAGAGGAGAGAGTTGTGTGTGAGATTTGCATGTAAGAATGAGTAACTAGTTTAGCTTTAGTGATTTTAAGTTTACAAATGGTTTTGGTCAAAAGTGTAGGACAAGTGTCCTATACTTGTGTGTTAGCTTGCCACCAAAGGGTGGTGTTAGGTCTTCTTGCCACCACTTGTTATGGGGGTGGGCAAGTGTAAACTTGTCTCATCCCCATTAATTTACGGGTATTCCTCGATTCTAGTTTCCTCGATTTGCGTGCCCTCGGGTCGTTTTACGAAAAATGTTTTTATAAATTATGAATCAACGGTACAAAACGAATCTAATAAAAATTGTCTCATCCGGAGTTCAAAAACGTAAATACGTAATCCTAAGGTTTCCGGTTAGTCATAAAGGACGTTAAATTATAATCGTAAGTCCTAATCTCTTCTCGTAAATTTGTGAGTTTATGAACCAACACAAATTTAAAATTCCAAAATAATATTCACAGATAAATTTATTTCCTGAAATGTCGGACTGTCACCAAAACGGTGTATGTAAACGTAAGCACGTAACGTAGAATCCTCCGGTTTAGACGTAGTCGATGCTACTTCAAGACGTAAATCCAAATTTCTTCCCAAAAATAAGTGAGTTCATGATATAACATTAAAATAATGTTTTTAAAAAATATTTGAGAATAAAATATAAACCATAAATTGACGGATTGTCACAGCATTTACCCCTAAACAGGATCTTTATCCTCAAAGATCATCTTATCTTACTACTCGCTTCTTATAGAGTTAAAGCCATGTGGGTATTTCCTCCACATTCGGTCTTTTCTCACAAGTGTAATCCATTACAATATGCGAGTTTCATCAAACATAACTACAGGAATAAGATCAGGCTAAATGTTGACTTACTTTCTCTATCCATGATGTTCACGGGTTTTTGATCAATGCAACTTTTCGCTGATCTAAACTTCATCAAGAAGTGATCAGATTCTCACTTGATAGAAATTTTATCAAGTTTGATATACTAAACATAATTCACGCACTCCTTGAAGTCATAGGGTAGATCCAGCTTATATGCCTTTCAAACCAACTTTTACATCATCTCAATGGTCCCATGCAACGGGGACTTATTTCCCATGATCTTTCAGATCATATATCCACTTTTCCATGGTTAAAATTTTTGGCATTACTTCGCTACCCATCTAGCACTTCAAGATCTACATTTCATATTCACATAACCTCCTGCCCACTACCGGTAGTCAATAATCAGATCCTAATCAATTCAGGTCTCGCGGGTCGAGTATTTTGTAAGGTTAGGTTCGCCATCATAGGAAACCTTAAACCTAAAAGACATGTCCAACTCACAATGGGTGTATGTCGGGTGTCTTCATCCCAACTCCTGCTTACAGATGCTCTAATATATATATATACTCACAAGATTCGATCTCGATCCTAACACGATAGTTTTCAATGATAATCTCTCCAAAGGAAAACGGTTTTACATTTTATTACCAAAGGTCAATCATTCAAACATAAAACTACACTTATAGTATTTTTTATCGTTACTTTACCTCGTCCCTTCGATTGGGGTGGTACACAGTACTCTCATCAAGATTCGTTCTCAATGACTTCTGAGCAAATCTCTAGAAATTCGATGCGAAGCGAGGATCTTGATAGAGATGATCGATACAGGCACACCATGTTTACACAACTCCTTTAAGTACAAAAAAGTCAATTTCTTCATCAAGAATGTATCATTAACAGGAATGATATTAGCAGATTCGGTCAGTCTGTCGACGATGATCCAAATCGAATCAAATTCAGATGATGACCTTTGCAATAGCTAGACATTTACTAATGTATGAGGCGATGTCTGCCTTCATAATTTGTCATCAGTACAACTTCTTTAGCTAAAGATACATTAAATCAGAAATGACATGAATAGAATACTTAATCTTATAAGATTCTAACATAACTATATCTCAAAATCATCATTTTTAGGCAATCCTCAAGTGGCCGGTTATACATTTAACGCCATCGGCTTTTCAATTCTAATGGTTCACATTAGCCGCGAACCCCCTTTTATTATTTATATTATCCTTTTTACAAACATTGTTTATTTTTATATTGTTCGGCAATTTATTTTGCACCTTCATTATTCAGGAACACATCCTAATTGGTTCTTTATATTTTCTTCATAATGTGTCAGTAATTACGTTACCTTTCTTCATATTTTCTAAGTTTCAGTTTCGTTTCAGCTATCATTTTTATCAGTTTTGCTTAATCTGACGTTTAAAGCGTCGATTATTATTACAACTAGTTAAATAATAAATATTTAATTTTTATGAAACATAACGTAAAAAAATTTTAATTTTCTTAGTTCGACCAATTATAAAAATGTTCAAAATAAATTTGAATTTAATTAACAAGATTTTTGTTGATTTATCGAAAATAATTAAAATAATTAATAAGATCCGTAAATGTTTGATAAATCTTTGGTTATACTTTGGTTAAAATTTTCTTAGTTGAAAAGCAAAAAGTGTCGTTTCAAATTTCAAGTCATGGTTTAAATGGTTTCCTCAATCCCTTTTAGGTTGTCTTGAGATATACACGAACATTTACCCCTAAACAGGAGTTTAGTTAAATGTTCTGGGTATAAGGGAATAATCCCTCAAAAGTTCTCTTTGATAAAACATTTGTCAAAACACATTTGCATTTTCTTTTCGGTAAAACCCAAAGTCTTAAATGACTTCTAATTTTTGAAAAGTCAATATAGATCCCATTATCTTATTAATCAAACGATCAAATAATGTAAATGATTAAGCCTTAAATCACATGTTAATTATTCAAGGTACAGGTTTTCATTACTCGGCCGACTCAGGGCATTCTACAACTAATTATTAACTCATTCTTATTCTTAAAACAAACAGATAGTCCTTAATGATCACAAGCATGAATTTATCAAATTACAGCCTACACACGTGATTCACCAAATTATGGATGCTACATGTGTATTAGTCAATCCAAACGACATCACGGGAAACTCATAATGTTCATTACGAGTTCTGGATGTAGTGATTGGAATAGATAATCTTTTTCGCAGATGCGAAGTTGATGATAACCATGCCATGGATCAAATCTTTAGAACATACGCTAGAACCTTGTAAATGATCGAACAAATCTATCATCTTGGGTAGTGGATATAGATTTTTAATCGTCAATTTACTTAGTTCACGGTAATTAATAAATATAAGGAATGATAATACCATATCTCTTCATAATGACGATCTTGGTAGAATAAAATCTTTCCCCGTCAACTCTCTTAGTTGTACTGTAATTCCTTTAATTCAGATGGTGCTGACGTACAGTGCACACGCCCTAGGTGCAGCACCGAGAATATAATCAATACCAATTTCAACTTGCCTTAATGGCAAAAGTCTAGGTAATTCACCAATAAATACCTCCTAAAGTTTCAGATAACATAAACATCTTCTAATAAATTTATATTAGGTTCTTTCTAGATTACAATATCTATGATCAGTTTATAACCATTCATGGTAAAATTTCAAGTCTAAATGCAGGATATGGTCATCCATCAAGAATTATTTAGATCACTTTTGATAATCAACATCTTATCATTTAGGGGAATTCTACTCGAGTTCCCATCAATTAAGACAATGTCGTCATGTCATAATTAATCAATCCATTCTACTGGCACTATCAACTTTCCAGTTTTGTTACCGTTGATAAGATGTGAACGTCTCTAAAGACTAATAATAACTCATAATCCTTCACAAATTCAAGGATATATGGAGACACAACTACCATTAAAAGAGTAAGGTCAACGCATAATCTATGCGAGAGAATTTCAAATCAGATACAGACGAAAACACTAATGAATATTAATATATCCCATGTTTTCATGATTTGAGTACGCATACGAAAGCTCCTCGGATCGTTACCCATGTCACTCAAATGAAATGAAATCAAAAGAAATGATAGGAATGTCGATACATCCAGTCGGGTATTAACACTCGGTAATCAGATACTTTTTCAAAGAATCTCACCACGAGAGAATTGGACAAGAAAGAGAATATCAATTGTCTATTAAGACAATATCCATAGATGAGTAAATTCGGCTCAGAATAATAAATAGTACGGGCACATATGTAGGTATCCCTAACAATATGTCTCTAATTTGCACTTCTTGCAGATCTCATAAAATTTAATCTTTCACAACTTCAAAGAAATATAATGTTTATTAACAATTTAATGGTGACTACTAATCAGCCTTGCATGGTCCCTTCCAAATTGTATGTAGGCGCGCAACTATATAAAATTTTAAGATTAACGATGCAATACTCAGTTCGTCAAAAATTTATCATCAGGTTTATAATAAAAATATTTTCATTCTTAATTCTTAAATAAGAATCAAAAATAAATTTACAAAGATTTTCTTTGTTATGAAAACAATTAAGTTTTCCAAGGTGTTTTATAAACAACTTCATTTTGATAACGATCACTTATAAATCTCACTTTGAATAATCCTTATAGTGAGGAAAATTCAATTTTTATCAAGGGATACTATTGTATCTTATAAAAACAATGAGTGATCTGCAAAGGAGTGATGAAAAGTTGTTCACCAAGAACTAACTACAATATATCAGGAAATGAGCTTAGCCAAATAATCATTAGGTTCATGACCTCGATGGCACTCAGGAATACAAAGAGAATAATCCACAACGTAACTCAAATTGAGATGAGTACTTGTTCAATGGTTGCATCACTAATGCGATCATTAGAAAGAAGCAATAAAAGATACATAACATCGATACATGTAGGATGTAGTAATCAAAGGTAGTCTTTTCATTTATCACAAACAAGTCAAAATTGTACCGTAACACATTATGTGTCACTATGTCATACAATTCCAAGAACTCATCCTACCAACTGATGTCTCAGTTAAGTTAGGGATTTTAAAAAGATACCACAATGAATACTAATCTACAAGAGTCATGGGGGTTCCACCTGTCCCGGAAGATCCATCGGTCCCTATTCAGAAGAAGATTTCTTCAATTTATTTCCTGGACACTGGGCATCCGCGTCAGTGGACTATGGCTTAGGAACAACCCTTAACACAACTAACAATCATTTAAAACCTTATAATTCAATTACAAGACTTAATGACTTCCTCTTAACAATCTCATATTCCATACAGGTTAAGTTTTACTTTATTCAAGTTTTCAATCAACTTATACTCAACGCGATATCCTACCTCATTTTCCAATACTTTCAACCTTATTCTTAGATCCTAATAGGGCAATAAAAGCTCGATATGAAAAACACTTAATTTCCAATCCTTTAGCTCTTACAACAACAATTATCAAATGAGTCACTAGTATAAAATGACTCACACATTCAATTAGACTTCTCGGAAAGGTACTAGTGGCATGAGGCTTTTGGGTAATGGTTCCAATGACAGCCTCAAGTGCTACATTCACCCTTTCGATTTCAAATTTAAGAATTGGGTGACAACGAATCAGATGACACCTTTCCAGGTGGTAACGTTTTGTCAAACTCCACTCTATAAGGAAAGATCGTCACGATATTGATATCAGATTTAATCTCGCCAATTCTTCTTCAATATCGCAATCAACTAATATCTACATTTCTACGAATATCAACCATTTTGTTGGGATCCTAAACATCCACAACTTGGTTTAGATCTAGAATAGCTAGAATTCCTACGGGAATAGCTTCGATTGATTTGCTAGGGGAGTTAGGGTTTCTTGTGACAATCTACGTCGTATAAATACCTCGTATAAATATCAAAATAATCATCAAACAATCATGTAATAAAATTACATCATATATATATATATATATATATATATATATATATATATATATATATATATATATATATATATATATATATATATATATATATATATATATGTATATATATATATATATGTATGTATATATATATATATATATATATATATATATATATATATATATATATATATATATATATATATATATATATATATATATGTATATATATATATATATATATATATATATATATATATATATATATATATATATATATATATATATATATATATATATAATCCAAGTTATATATATATTAAAATAACACTTCTCAGTCTGGCCTTGTCGGTAACTCGGGAATTCTTCGGCACCGTTATAGTCAAAAGATTTTTAGACTTTTTGAGAAAAAATTTTATAGTTAAAAGATTTTGAAATGTTTTATTCAAGACCTTGGTTTTAAAAATCTTTCGTTCTCTATAACGAGAGCTCTGGTACCAAACTGTAACACCCCAAATTTTATACCACTCAATACAGCGGAAGACTCGTTGGTGTTACGGGATAGCACATTACTCACATCATAGACAACGCTTAAAAATCGCGTCGTTTAATAATAAAGCATTTCCATTCATAAATATCAAATTTACATAGGTCCCAAGTCATTGTATTTCATACAAGTTTTACAAAGAATTTGAATGGAAATTATTATTTAAGGCGGGCCATGTATTCTTGTTGTCTTCCCGAGAATTACCTTCAAGTACCTGAGATAAAACATGTTAAAAGAAAAGGTCAGCGAAAACGTCGAGTGAATTCATAGAGTTTAATTAAATCCATCAATATAACATCGGTATAAAATTATTATCGAACGATCATTTTGTACAAATCATTGTAATAGGCCATAAAATAGCCAAAGTCATTTTATACAAATCCTTATCAAAATCATAATATAGGCTTTCACCTTCAAAATCATTATACGAACCATTGTCGTTAAAAAACATCATACAATACGTTTTATAACGTTGTATAGATTAAATAAAATCCGTTATATGAATATGGTTATATAAAACAAAAACACGAACATAATATCAATAATAAGACCCTGTATTGCTAGTCAGGCAATATATCGTAATTCAATGCATAAAGCAGTATTTCGTTATTTGGATTATTATAAGACGCATGACATTGTTACCTTACTATAAAAAACAACGGGTAGCTAGCCCGAAACTCAATTTCCCATCTAAATTAGCGTGTCGTCACAATAATCACGCTTGTGTAAATCTTCTCATACATAAATTCGCTTACCAATCAATGTGGCACGACGGGGATCAACCGTCAAGGCGCGAACTGGGGTGATCGTCCCCAAATAGTACTATTATATGCATAAGCGTCTACCAAATCCCGGTAGTTCACAATTCATGCTAATGTGACTTTTAGTGACATAACTTAACTTTAATAATCCATTTCATTTCATCTATCGGGTCATTTAATCATCCATCGGGTCATACAATCATTCGGGTCCAAATCAATAAACAGACAATCGGGACAACTAGTGTCCTATTTTATAAAAACTAACATGTTATCTCCCTCGCGGGATTATAAAAATTTCGTAAAAACATTTAAAAGAGTGCGAGGCTATGAACTCACGTTGATGTGAGAAGGCGGTTATCGGCAATCTGGATGTACGGTACGTGCTTCAATCACGGAAACCTAGACAAATAATAATCGTCTTAGACTTTTGTCCAATGACTTTATCAAAATAACAATTATGTATATATATGATGACTTTATACATATGATGATGATCAAGTGGGTTTATACATCTTTACTTATTTATTATAGTGTTTATGTGTTGGTAACATTTTTATTCTAGTTATACTAGTTCAATTTAATTACATTTTGAGGCCCATTGGGCCCATTACAAGCCCAATATATTATATTACCCAAATTATACTTTTATTATCAGTATTATATTTTACATGTTGGGCCTAAATGGGTTAAGCCCAATAAGTAAATTTATAAGTGTTTTACTAACTAGTCGGGTTTATAGTCCAATAAGGCTACTTTGGCCCGTTAGTGTCTATATGTTGTAAAGTTCGGGTTTTATCGGTTTTTAATTGTTATATAAGTTCATATATCAGTATGTAAGTTTATAAAAGTTTATATTAGACGGGTCTGACCGCCTAAGTTTTATTTGACAAAAACGTTAATCTTTCGGTACTAGCCGAAAAGATGTAACATTTAGGTATATAGTTTTATAACTTTGGAAAAACATTTATATTTACAATTTATATATAACATATCCCATTTTAATATCAATATTTATATAACTCTTTTATTATAATTATTTTCCACTAGTAGGTTTTATATATTTATATATTTTATATAAATTTTGAGTGCTTATATTATATATTATTTATACAAAATCAGTCCTAAAAATCTAGTTTACTAAAATGGTCATATCTAGAGTTCTACATGGAGATAGAACCCCAAATTTTTATCACAGAAACTAAATGATATGTGCTTCATTTTATTCCTATAGCTACTGATGAATCAACCTCTAAGTATTTTATAAAATTCGTCCAAAACAGTGTACTCAGATTTGTACTCTAAACTTGTTTTGATCATATCTCACTCATTTTTATGATTCCATTACATGGCCAACTATCACATGTGTACAAGTCTCAATACTCACTGTATATCAATTCATCTATACCATTTTATCAGTTCATCATATGGTTATTTACTGTTTTTATACAGCCTACTAAATTAAGTAAGATTAACCACTTTTACATATAGTTTTTCATCTTTTTACCCATGTTTATCAACACCAAATCCCCACATAATAATTTTAATCATCATTCATCATCATACACATATACATAAATAAAGAAATTACAAGATTACATAATAAAATAACAAAAGGATAGGAAGAAACAATCTCTATACCACCAAAGTGATGAAATGATGAGTTTTTGGATGAACAAGACTTGGTTTTGGGTAACCAATCTTATGAGATATCAACACCACTTCTAGGATCACCAAGTATTTGTAGACTCCTCAAATATCAGCCCTTGATCTCCATATAAACTCCTCTTGGTTGTTAAAATCACCTCCAATCTTCATAACTTCAATGGGTTTTCATCATATATAAATTATACATATGATTTATGGTTGAATTTTTTATCTAATGGGGTGTTTTTGGGTGATATGGGACGTTCATAGGGAGAGCGGAGAGAGTTGTGTGTGAGATTTGCATGTAAGAATGAGTAACTAGTTTAGCTTTAGTGGTTTTAAGTTTACAAATGGTTTTGGTCAAAAGTGTAGGACAAGTGTCCTATACTTGTGTGTTAGCTTGCCACCAAAGGGTGGTGTTAGCTCTTCTTGACACCACTTGTTATGGGGGTGGGCAAGTGTAAACTTGTCTCATCCCCATTAATTTACGGGTATTCCTTGATTCTAGTTTCCTCGATTTGCGTGCCCTCGGGTCGTTTTACAAAAAACGTTTTTATAAATTATGAATCAACGGTACAAAACGAATCTATTAAAAATTGTCTCATCAAAAACGGAGTTCGAAAGCGTAAATACGTAATCCTAAGTTTTCCGGTTTAGTCGTAAAGGACGTTAAATTATAATCGTAAGTCCTAATCTCTTCTCGTAAATTTGTGAGTTTATGAACCAACACAAATTTAAAATTCCAAAATAATATTCACGGATAAATTTATTTCCTGAAATGTCGGACTGTCACCAAAACGGTGTATGTAAACGTAAGCACGTAACGTAGAATCCTCCGGTTTAGACGTAGTCGATGCTACTTCAAGACGTAAATCCAAATTTCTTCCCAAAAATAAGTGAGTTCATGATATAACATTAAACTAATGTTTTTAAATAATATTTGAGAATAAAATATAAACCATAAATTGACGGATTGTCACACTTAATGGTAGAAGTGAGAACTCCTCCATCAAAAAGTCTATTGTCTTCAATCTCATCATCCAAGTTACCAATATATTCTTCAGACTCTCTTCCATCAATATTTGTATGAACCTCTTCAATTATACTTGAAGGTTCACCTTGTTCAAAATTGGAAGAGAAAATATGCTCAAAAGAGTTGTCAACGCCTGAACCAAGGTTGTCAGCGTTTGATCCATCCACGCCTGAAATGGTGTTGTCAACGTTTGAGCCATCAACGCCTGGATTTGTCCTGTCAGCGCCAGATTTTCCTTTGTCAGCGCCTGAAGGACCATGCATGTTGTTAACTGGTGATACTTGGGGACCACCATTTTCCTTTCCAGCAGCAGCAGCAGCAAAAGCATCTGTCCATATGGGAACAGTAACATACTCAAGTATGGGAGATGACTTGTCTGCTTGTGATCCAACCTCTTCATTAACCTGTGTACCTGAAACATCAACAACTGGTTCTTCTACAACATTTGAAGTTACCTTCATAATGTATGGATTAGTAACAAGCATATAATTCAAAGTCCTAGATAGAGGTTCCAAGTCAAACAAAAAATTTGGACCACTTTCAGGATCACTAGGTTTACTCTCTAAAAACCTAACATGTACTTTCTCAAGTATACGTTTTTCCTTCTTAAGGTAAACCCTATATCCCTTACTCTGCACTGAATAACCCATGAAATAGCCTTCATCACCTTTAGCACTAAATTTACCTAAGGCATCACTAGTATCCAACACAACTACATGACAGCCAAAAGGTTTAAGAAAACCAATATTAGGTTTCCTTCCCCAAAGTAACTCATAAGGTGTTTTGTTATGTATCTTGTTGACTAATGCTCTATTCTGAACATAACAAGCTGTATTCACAGCCTCAGCCCAAAAAGCTATGAGAAAGTGAGCATCAGCCAACATAGTCCTGGCTGCTTCAATTAGGGTTCTATTCTTTCTCTCAGCAACCCCATTTTGCTGTGGGGTTCTGGCAATACTAAACTGCCTAGTAATCCCTTTCTTGGCACAAAAATCATCCAACAGTTTATTTCTAAACTCACCACCATTATCACTTCTAAGCATTTTAACTTCATTACCACTTTTCTTTTCTATTTGGTTAATAAAGTTAATTGAAGTATCAGCAGTGTCACTTTTCATAGCTAAAAATAAAGACTAAGTAAACCTAGAAAAGTCATCTGTGATGACAAAGCAGTATGATTTACCATTCAAACTCTCTATATTAGTTGGACCAAACAGGTCCATATGCAGCAAGTGAAGTGGTTTAGAACTAGAGTGCACATGTTTAGACTTAAATGAGACCTTGTGTTGTTTGCCTTTAAGGCATGCAACACAAGAGTGGTCATTGTGGAAAGCCTTTTCAGGCAAACCATCAACCAAACCAAGTCTTACAATTCTGTTTATATTTTTAAAGTTAATGTGCCCTAGTCTCATGTGCCATAGATTACTCTCATCAACTGAAGCTTTAGCATAAAAACATGACATATTATTATTCATCCTAATACCATTAAGATTCATATTATAAATGTCCTTATGCCTAGGTGTTCTATAGTCAATAAATTTCTCATCTGGCATTTTAAAATCCTTGCTCAACACCAAGCATTCAGTATCAGTGAAAAGAACCTTATTTTTGTTATCACAAACTTGTGATACACTGAAAAGATTATAATCAAGTTCTTTTACCAGAAACACGAACGCAAGTTTTTGGTGAGAAGAGTTCCTTTGCATGTGATAGTTCCATATCCGCCTCCAAAGTAAACTTTATCACCATCCTTAATGGGAGTGAAGTTTGTAAGGTAATCTTCCTTCCCAATCATGTGCCTAGAGCATCCACTATCCCAATAGCCATAATCATTCACCTATTTTTGAATGCCCTGCACATAAAGAAAACAAATTAGTTTTCTTTGGGAACCCTAGCCTGAGCAGACTTGGATTCATATGGTTGTTCAACAAGAACAGACTTAGTTCTCATAACAACCCCTTGTTCATCCCTTTTTGGATGAAACACCCAGTTAACCCCAATTAGTTTTGTGATGACCTTTGAAATATAATTAAATCTGTTGCAGGTCATAGAAATCCGATTAGAGTTAGGGTTTTTGTAACACTCTCAATTTGCGTATCGGTACAGCGGAAGGGTCTTTTAGAGTGTTACGGGATAACACAATAACTCCAATCATAGACAACACATAAAAATGGTTGTACAAGGTTCAACATACATTCATTCGATAAAAGTTTTAAAGTGTACAACAGGTCCCAAATTATACAGGTCATTAAGTTTACAAAACATAGATCGAATGAACATTTTTAATATTATGTGGGCCATCAGAGTCGATCTCCATCCGGATTACCTCAAGCACCTGAGATAAAAACATGCAAAAATCATATCAGAGAATGCCGAGTGAATTCATAGAGTTTAATAAAAATGTTATATAAAACAATCGTTGAAATCAGAACACAAGTATAATATCAGAAGTAAGTCCTCGTATTGCTAGTCAGGCAATATATAAATCAAGCATACATCTTAAACCGTCCATGAGATCGTAGCCTCAATATTATCATTATAGGTAATATTATTATCGTGATTAGAATCGTATAATATTGTATTGAAATACATTTTTGGATTATTATTAGCCGCATGACATTGTTACCTTACTATGAACGCAACGGGCCGCGAACCCGACAAACAATTTGTCCATCTAAGTTAGCGTCTCGTCACAAAAATCACGCTATGTAATCTTCTCATACATAAATTCGCTTACCAATCAATGTGGTACGACGGGGATCAACCGTCAAGGCGCGAACTGGGGTGATCGTCCCCAAATAGTACTATCATATGCTTAAGCGTCTACCAAATCCTGGTAGTTCACAATTCATGCTAATGGGACTTTGAGTGACATAACCTAACTACTAATAATCCTTTTTATCTCGTTTATAGGGTCATAGCATCATTCGGGTCCATATCATTAAGCATACCATCGGGACTACTTGTGTTCTATTTTTATCAAAAACTAGCATGTTATCTCCCTCGCGGTTTTACAAATCATTTTATAAAACATTTAAAAGAGTGTGAGGCTATGAACTCACGTTGATAATGAAAGGCGGATTATCGGCTACGGGCGTGCTTCGGTCACGGAAACCTATATAAATAATAATCGGTCTTAGACTTTTGTCCAATGACTTTATCCAAATAACAATATATATATGATGATTTTTGTACATATGATGATGATCAAGTGGGTTTATATATCCTTGTTTACTCATTTTAGTGTTTACGTATTGGTAACCTTTTTACTAGTTTACTAGTTTTACCTATTTACCTATTTTAAGTCCAATAAGCTTATTATAAGTTCTTTAAGTTGTTTTAATCCATTTTATACTTATATTATCAGTATTTACACTTTACATGTTGGGCCCAAATGGATTAAGCCCAATAAGTACTTTTTATAAGTGTTTAACTTATTTAGTCCAATTATTAGTCCAATATGATTACTTAGCTCGTTAATGTCCGTATGTCCTATAGTTCGGGTTTTATCGGATTTTACTTGTATTAGATACTTATATATCAGTATATGAATTTTAAAAACTTTACATTAGACGGGTTTGATCGTCTTAGTTTTAATTGGCGAAAAACGTTAATTTTACGGTAATAGCCGGAAAAGTCGTAAAAATCACGTTTATAGTTTTTATAACTTATAAGTATTATTCAACTACCATTTTTATAAATTGTCCATTTATTTAACCTTATACATATTTATATAAATGAAATTCATAAGTTAGTGGGTTTTAATTTCACATTTTATACTATATAATTTGAGTGCTTATATAATAGTATTAAACATTAATTCTTCAAAATATGATTTTTATTTTCATCTTCACCATTTTTATCATATCTAGAGTTGTACAATGAATTAGAAGCTCATTTTTGGATGGCATGAACTTCATATTATGTGCTACAATTAACTTAGTTATAGCTACTGCTCATTTTAAGTTTAACTATCCTTAACAGTCCCTACAAAACAGACTATCCAGATTAGCACACTCATCTTGTTTTGATCATATCTCACTCATTTTAATGATTCCATTGCATGGCCAAATCTCACATGTGTATGACATCTTGTACTTACTGTAAATGGATTCCACCATGCAAATTTATCAGTTTAAGTTTTGGTTACATACTGTTTTTATACAGCCAACAAATTCAGCATGATTTTAGCCTTGTTTCTTATTGTTATTAATCTTTTTAAGCATATTTATCAACACTTGATCCCCACACAATATTTTTATCATCATATATTCATCATATACATATACAACAAGAAAGAAAATACATTTGATCTTTACAAAAATAACAAGAGAAAATGGAAAGGATGATCTTCTTTACCAACCAAGAGTATATCTTGTTTTTGGAAGACAAGAACTTGATGAACACCAAATATATCCCCAAGATCATCAAACACCAAGAAAGTATGTTGAGAAATCAGCCCTAGGACACAAGCAAATCACCTCCTTTGTTGTTAAAATGGCCACCAAGTAATCAAGGCTTCAAGGTAACTCCATAATATAGCTAGATAACAAGTATTTTGTGGCTAGAAAAGATCAAATGGGGTGTTTGTTCTTGAATATGGGACGGAAAAGGGTAAGAGTTTGAGAGAGTTTGAGTTGTTTTTGCATGTGTGAAATGGTGGTATGAGTTAGCTAGTTGTTTTTGAGGTTAAGTGGTAGCTTAAGTGTAAGGCTAAGCTTACACTTGTAAGCTAAGTGTTTACATGATGCCACATCTTTGATGTGGTGTCATGTTTGGGCCGTCCCATGTATAGTGGGGTGGGATAAATTATTTTGTCCCATCCCGCTAATTTACGGATACTCCTCGATTCTAGTTTCCTCGATTTGCGTGCCCTCGGGTCGTTTCACGAAAAACGTTTTTATAAATTATGAATCAACGGCATAAAACGAATCTAATAAAAATTGTCTCATAAAAAACGGAGTTCAAAAACGTAAATACGTAATCCTAAGGTTTCCGGTTTAGTCGTAAAGGACGCTAAATTATGCACGTAAGCCCAAATTTAAATCCGTAAATTGTGAGTTCATCAACCAACACAAAATAAGTTTCAAAATATTATACGAGAAAATAATTCACTACCTGAAAATGTTAGATTGTCACAGCTTTTCCTCCTAAAAGGGATCAACGTCCTCGTGATCCATTTCGTTTTGATGTCCGTTTCTTATTGAAATCGAAGAGGTGCGGATATTTCTTCCACATTTCATCCTCTCCTTCCCAAGTATATTCCGGTCCATGCTTTGAATTCCATCGGATCTTGACAATAGGTATCCGACTTTGTTTCAGTTGCTTTACCTCACGATCCATAACCTCTACGGGTTCTTCTATAAAATGCAACTTCCCATCTATTCGAACCTTATCTAATGAAATTTTCTCATCACTCACTGCTAGACATTTCTTCAGATTAGATACATGGAATGTGTTGTGAGCACCATGAAGTTCTGGGGGTAACTCTAGTTTGTAAGCCACCGGACCTACTCTAGATAAAATCTTAAAGGGTCCAATATAACGGGGATTCAATTTTCCTCGCTTTCCAAATCTTATAACGCCTTTCCATGGCGATACTTTCAACATTACTCGGTCACCCACTTGAAACTCCATCGGCTTCCGCTGCACATCCACGTAACTTTTCTGTCTACTACGGGCAGTCAACAACCTATTCTTAATCTGAGTTATCATCTTCGTAGTCTCTCAGATCAATTCCGGTCCCGTGAGCTGGGTATCCCCAACTTCACTCCAACATACAGGAGATCTACACTTCCTACCATACAAAGCTTCAAACGGTGAAACCTTAATACTAGAATGGTAACTATTGTTATACGAAAACTCTGCTAAAGGCAAACGTTTATCCCAATTCTTACCAAAATCTAACACACAAGCTCTCAACATATCTTCTAGTGTTTGTATCGTCCTTTCACTCTGCCCATCAGTCTGGGGGTGATAAGCAGTTCTCATGTCGAGATTCGTTCCCAAAGATCTTTGGAGATATTTCCAAAAATTCGATGCGAAACTAGGATCTCGATCTGAAATGATCGATACAGGCACTCCATGCTTGCATACAACATTCTCAAGGTAAATACGAGTCAACTTCTCTAGTGAGAACTGCTCTTTAACCGGAATGAAGTGTACTGATTTGGTAAGTCTGTCAACAATAACCCAAATCGAGTTGTTTCCAGATGATGTTCTAGGAAGCTTGGTGATAAAGTCCATCGTAATTCGCTCCCACTTCCATTCAGGAATCTTTGGTTGTTGAAGTAGTCCTGATGGCTTTTGATGTTCAGCTTTAACTCTAGCACAAGTCAAGCATTGAAGAACATACATAGCAATATCAGCTTTCATATTCGGCCACCAGTACAACTTCTTCAAATCATGGTACATCTTATCAGATCCCGGATGGATGGAATACTTAGAATTATGGGACTCTAACATAATCAAATCTCTTAAGCCTCCAAACTTAGGTACCCACATACAAACTCTTAAGCATTTCACTCTATCAGCTCTAACCTCTAAAGGATCTCCTTCTCCTCGGAACCCTTCATTAACAAAATTTTCTTTCTTACAAGCTTCTATTTGCGCATTTCTAATTTGCTCATGCAAATTATTGTGCACGGTCAAGACTAGAGAACGTACCCTGATAGGCTCTCTATCTTTCCTACTTAATGCATCGGCAACAACATTGGCTTTTCCTGGGTGATATTTTATATCACAATCGTAATCACTTAACAACTCTATCCATCTTCGTTGCCTCATGTTCAATTCCTTTTGATCGAGAATATACTGTAAGCTTTTATGATCGGTGAATACCGTACACTTGGTGCCATACAGATAATGTCTCCACAACCTAAGAGCAAAGACTACAGCTCCTAACTCAAGATCATGAGTAGTATAATTCTCCTCATTCTTCCTTAATTGTCTAGAAGCATAAGCTATCACTTTCTCTCGCTGCATCAAAACAACTCCATAGCCTCTAAGAGATGCATCACAATACACTACGAAATCTTCACTCCCGTCGGGTAATGATAGGATTGGCGCACTACATAATTTTTGCTTCAATGTCTGAAATGCTCCATCCTCATCACTTCTCCAAACGAAAGGTTTATTCTTCTGGTTAAGCTTAGTCAAGGGTTTAGCTATTAAAGAAAATTATTTAATGAACCGCCTATAATAGCCAGCCAATCCTAAGAACTGTCGCACTTCCGTTGGCGTTGTCGGTGCAGACCAATTCTTAATAGCTTCAAACTTTGTAGGATCAACATGAATTCCATCTTTGTTAATCACATGACCAAGAAATTGCACAGAATTTAACAAGAAATCACATTTCGAAAATTTAGCATACAACCTTTCATCCTTCAACAAATTCAAAAGAATCCCTAAATGTTCTTTATGTTCATCTTCATTCTTAGAATAGATTAGAATATCGTCAATAAACACAATCACAAATTTATTCAAGTAGGGCTTGCACACTCGATTCATTAAATCCATGAAAACCGCAGTTGCGTTAGTTAACCCAAATGGCATTACTTGAAATTCATAGTGTCCATAACGAGTTCTAAATGCAGTTATAGGAATATCTTCTTCACGGACGCGAAGTTGGTGATATCCTGACCGCAAATCTATCTTAGAATACACACTAGATCCTTGTAGTTGATCAAACAAATCATCAATCCTAGGTAAAGGATATTGATTTTTAATTGTCAACTTATTCATTTCCCTATAATCAATGCACATACGGAAAGATCCATCCTTCTTCTTAACGAACAAGACTGGAGCTCCCCAAGGTGACGAGCTCGTTCGAATAAAACCTTTATCAGACAACTCCTTAAGTTGCTCAGATAACTCCTTTAATTCAGAAGGGGCTAATCGGTAAGGCGCACGTGCCACCGGTGCAGCACCAGGAATTAAATCGATTCGAAACTCTACTTGCCTTATCGGTGGAAGTCCGGGTAAATCTTTAGGAAATACCTCAGGAAATTCACAAATAATAGGTACATCTTCCAATCGTTTCTCCCTAGACTCATTCCCGGTCACTTGAGCTAAGAATAACTCACAACCGTTCCTGATGTACTTTTGGACTTTAATACATGAAACGATTTTCAAACGGGATTCACCTCGATTACCATCAATTACTAACGTCCTATTCCTAAGAGGAATCTTAACTTTCTTCTCTCCACATAAAATAGTAGCATTATTCAACGACAACCAATCCATACCAATAATAATATCAAAACTACCTAATTCTATCAACATCAAATCAATCGAAAAGGAATAGTTTAAGAGATTTAGAGAGCATCCTTCTAATAGCTTATTCATTTTCACTAATTTACCATCAGCCAATTCTACCTCGTAACTGGTATTTATCTCAACAGGTTTAATGTCAATATGGGCACTAAATTTAGTGGATACAAAGCTCCTATCAGCACCCGAATCAAATAAAGCAACAACATAATGATTGTTGAGTAAAAACGTACCGGTAACGACATTTGGATCCTCTTTCTTCACCTCAATTGTTCCAAGTTGATAGCCACCACCCTGGTGGTTTCTTCTAGGCACAATCGCTTTCAACTTGGGGCATTCCGATTTCCTATGACCTTCTTCATTACAGTTGAAGCAAATGGTTCCCTTCTTACACCTTTCAACCTTGTGTCCAAGCTTTCCGCAATTTCGGCACTTCCAGCAGTTTCCAGCATGCCTCTTATTGCCACACTTAGGACATCTATCATCGTTGCGCGGTGTGTTGTTGGTAAGAGCATTTGCATTCCCCTTTCTCTGGTTCTGACGGTGATTGAAATTCTTCCTATTATCACCTCTATCTACACTATCACCGTCTCCCTTTCTTTTCTCACCAACACGGGCTTCATCTTCCCTATCCTGAATTATCTATCCAATGAGTTGGTAATCCATTCGAATAGCATCATCAATGGTCAGTAGTTTAGATGATGTCACGTCCCCCCGGATATTCTTGCTCAACCCTTTAATATATTGCTCAATTCGGATCTCTTCGGGTTCCACCAATCGAGGACATAGCAAGGCCAACTCATGGAATCGGTTTGTGTAACTATCAATGTCCACACCTTTCATTCTCAGATGAATCAACTCTTGTTCTAACCTAATGATCACACTACGGGGACAGAATTCCAAAGTCATCCACTTCAAAATTTCAGCCCAAGGAGTAGCATTAGCAGCATCAATACCCATGAAAGCAATTCTCCCGTTCCACCAAGTCAACGCACGACCTTTAAGAGTAGCCATAGCAAAAGTCACCTTATCTTCCTCCTTACACTTACTAATCCTAAACACCGACTCAATCTTCTCAATCCACTGGCTTAATCCTACATCACCTTTAGTTCCATTAAAAGGTAGAGGTTCACACTTCATGAACGTCACATAAGTACAGCCACCAACTTCAAGTGCATTAGTTCCAAGTCCTCCTACATTTCCTCTAGTATTAGCATTCACATTCACATTAGTACCGCCAATTCCACTACCGCCAGCTCCACTACCGCCAACTCCACTACCGCCAGCTCAACTATCGCCAGCTCCACTACCGCCAGCTCCACTACCGCCAGCTTCATTTCTAGCATTTGCCATAAATTCAGTCATAGATGCGGTAACTTGCTCCGTAATAATCCTACGTACATCATCCTCAGTCACATCTTTCTTGGGCGGCATAGTTCTATAATTTCACAATTTCAAAGTATTAAGCATTCACCCAACAAGGGATTCATATAATATGGATTGAATTCATAATCAAGATACAAATAAGGCACAATATGGAATTCAAGACAAGATACATATTTCATTCGATTTGAAACAAAAGCATTGTCTTAGTTACATCCCATATCAAAGTTCTAGCACTATATATACTCAAAATTCGTGCCAAGTCTACTACTAACAAGTCGGTTTAGTCAAAGCTACAAAAGTACAGAAGATGCAAAGGTCACTACTAAATACAGACTGGTCTACTGAGAACCGCCAGATGGTCCATCATCCATCGTCTTTTGTATCTTTGTCGGACGATCACTAGACACATCTTCAGCTGGGCGCTTACGGATCACTATCAATTTTCGTATCGGTACAGCGGAAGGGTCTTTTAGAGTGTTACGGGATAGCACAATAACTCCAATCATAGACAACACATAAAAATGGTTGTACAAGGTTCAACATACATTCATTCGATAAAAGTTTTAAAGTGTACAACAGGTCCCAAATTATATAGGTCATTAAGTTTACAAAACGTAGATCGAATGAACATTTTTAATATTATGTGGGCCATCAGAGTTGATCTCCATCCGGATTACCTTCAAGCACCTGAGATAAAAACCTGCAAAAATCATATCAGCGAATGTCGAGTGAATTCATAGAGTTTAATAAAACCGTTATATAAAACAATCGTTGAAATCAGAACACAAGTATAATATCGGAAGTAAGTCCTCGTATTTCTAGTCAGGCAACATATAAATCAAGCATTGTAACACCCTATTTTGGAAATGGAAATATCACAGTAATTATGGCGTGTCATCAAAGCATACAAGGTAAAATGTCTAAACATTACTTGACCATATAAAGGAAAATACCGGAATCAAACATCGGTAGTCCAAAAGTAAAGCTCATCACACACAAACATAGTATAGTGAAGGAAAAGGACGAAACAATGTCCAAAGCATATGTATCATAAAGAAAAGAAATGCATAATGTAAAGAAGGCTAGACAGCTTCCAGTCCATATGCACATACTCTTAGTATCTACGAGAGTCCCTGAGTACCTACCGTTTTGGGAACATAGAAAAGGAAAACGGCTGAGCAATACGCTCAGTGCACGGATGTACAATAAAGCATGAATAGGATAAGCATATAACATAATAACAGCGGAAGAAACTAAGTCCCGAGTAACCTGATTAAGTCTTAATAAAACTGGTTTTATAGTTTGAAATTCTTATGTTTATCTCATAAAAACTGTTTATCATATTTTACCATTAGCCAATATAGGTCATGAATATCCACCGTGCATGAATAATTGGAGGGGTGACCTCATCATGTAAATTAGAGGGGCTGCCTCTAATTTAATATACTGGTTTTATGGGTAGGAGGGATCAACTCCTTGTGAAGGATGCAAGGCACACACCACATTCACCATGTAATCCTGAATAAAAACGTGTAACTAGGATGCACCCATACGCCCCACATGATAAATATAAATAAATGGCCAAAAGCTGAAGGGACGCCACGAGCAATCACTCCGCCGTGGTGAAGTCATAACATCAGTGCCTCTAATGTTATGGTTATGGTACCTCCATAACTAGGTGAAACTGGTCATGCATGTATATGGCTATAGGTAATCATATTTAAACATAAGCAATCAAACTCATACTTATACTACGGGAAAACAGTTGGCTCCATACGGGGAAATCCTAATAAGGAAAGAATGTCCATACTGAAAGGACGGGAATCCGTACCTTATGTCCAGTGAACGAGAACGATGAACTGCAAGAATCCTACTTCCGAAACACTAGTGCTACATACATACGTACATGAAATAAGTATCTGCTTACTAACTACATAGCTGGTTTTATGTCATGTCTTAGCTTATTTTATGTGTTCTTACTCTGTTTTACTGTTTAAAGCCTTAAACTGTATTAAATCTTATACTCTGCTTAATCTGATTAAGTATTTCTGATATTTCATGTGTTATTATACTTACTGTGTAATATTAAGTAACTGTCCAAAAATAGCAGGTTTCCTAAAATAGAAAGTTTCCAAAAATAGAAAGTTTCCAAAAATAGAAAGTTACCAAAAATAGAAAGTTTCTAAAAATAGAAAGTTTCCAAAAATAGAAAGTTTCCAAAAATAGAAAGTTTCCAAAACTAGATTTACTGCTTAAAATAGATAAGTTTCTAAAAATAGAAAGTTTCCATAAATAGATTAGCTGCCTTAATTAAATAAGTTTCCATAAATAGATTAGCTGCCTTAAATAAATAAGTTTCTAAAAATAGATGGTTTCCATAAATAAATTAGCTGCCTTATTTAATTAAGTTTCTAAAAATAGAAAGTTTCCATAATTAGAAATAAGCTGGTTAAATAAGCTAAGTAAATAAGCGTAAGTATTTTCATGATTATTTTCTAAGTCATATGATATATTGTATAGTTTAATAATTATTTCATGTAATTTAATTAAACTATAGGTTATAATATTTAATTAAAGTATGACATGTTTTTAATTAAATATATTAAATACTTAGGTTAAAATATGTATTATTAAATATTAATAATATAACCTAAGTCATGTTTAATAAATTAATTATATCCATGGTTTTTAAATAATTAATTAATTATAAGTCTTAATAATATAAATACTTAGGTTAAATATAATTTCATGATTATTAATAATTAATTAACTTAAGTCATGTTATTAAATTAATCTCATCTTTTATTAATTTAATTTTTAACATAAGTTTATAACATAACCAACTAACATAATCATGATCCGGATCTAAGCCTAAAAACATGCACCGGATATGAAACAACACCGTACCCCGACCCAAATCGGGGTACCCCTTGCTGTCGTGGGACCCACACGCACCAACCAAGACCAAAAAGGTCTTGGTGGTGGTCGGCTAAAACAAACCGAACCCCCTTGGGGTCGGTTGTACCTTGCGGCCCAAAAACAAACACCCCTTAATCGACCCTCTGATTTAATTAATGATCAAAACATGTTAGATCTATGTTTAATTAATGTGTTTTTATTAAAAAACATCACGTGTTCATAATTAAATAAAAGATTAATTAAAAGAAAAGGTTTTAAAAAGGTTTTACCGTATTCGTGGATCAAGAGGGTGAAGAACAAACACGAACAAACAATAAATTAACAAGATCAAAGATCAAGAAATCACCTTGTTGGTGATTTGAAGGTGGCGACACACTAGAGAGATTTTAGGTTTTCTTGAAATCTTCTGTAAAAGTAAAATTTGAGTAGTAAAAATCTATTTAACCCCCTCTTAGTAAAATTGGTAATGGGATTGGCCCATTACCTTGTTTTGGCCGCGGGTAGGAGCCCCCTCATGGGGTTCCCGTACCTCGTTTCGTGTCTTGTTATTTCGTACACATTATGTTTAATTATGTTCGTGTTTTAAATGTTCTCGTTACGTAAATACCATACTCTTATATATTTAATTACGCTCGTATTAAATATATATACGTAATTAATAATAACTCGTGTTTTAATTACGCTCGTGATCTCGTGATCGTATGTTCATGATTAGTTATCGCTAAATAATTATTACGTGATCGTGCAAATAAAATACTTATCGTGTTCTAACACGTACGTAATACATAAACTCCTAACACGTAATCGTAATCATGCTATATTAGGAAATTTTTTAACTAGTACGTACGAACTTAAGGTACTATGTATGGTAAAAGCATGCGGGTTTTACAACTCTTCCCCCCCTAAAAATGATGAATTATAGATAAAGTAAACTGGAAAAGAAGAACCTACCCGAATTCAAAATATGAAATGAGGGTAAGAAGCCCGGATAGACTCCTCCGTTTCCCAAGTGGCTTCCCGCTCGGTATGGTCCCTCCATAGAAGTTTGACGAATGGAATCGTCTTCTTTCTCATGACTCGTTCTTGCCTGTCAAGAACTCGTTCGGGTTCTTCTATAAAAGTGAGATCTTCACGTATCTGTTCTAGTGGATACTGAACCATGTGAAGGGGATGATATTGGTACCCTCTGAGTAAGGACACATGAAACACATTGTGCACATGCGAAAGCTGCGGAGGTAACGCCAATCGGTAAGATACTTCACCGACTCGTTCAATGATATCAAACGGTCCGATGAAACGAGGACTGAGCTTCCCTTTAATTCTGAAGCGTCTAACACCACGTGCCGGCGAAACCTTAAGGAAGACATGATCTCCTACATTAAAGTGTAAATCCCTATGATGCTTGTCGGCGTAACTCTTTTGATGTGACCGTGCCTCCTGAATTTTCTGCCTAGCTACTGCGATCTTCTCGTTTGTCATCTCTATGATTTCTGGTTCTTCGAGTGTTCGCTCGCCAACCTGATCCTAGCAGATTGGGGCGTGACACTTTCTGCCATACAACATCTCAAATGGAGCACACTTGATGATTGCGTGCCAGCTGTTGTTGTATGCAAACTCCACCAAACAGATGTATTCGTCCCAATCACCCGTCCATTCCAACGCACATGACCTCAACATATCCTCCAATGTCTGAATGGTTCGCTCCGACTGTCCGTCCGTTTGAGGATGAAAAGCCGTGCTAAGCTTAAGTTGTGTTCCCCAAGCTTTCTGCAGACTTTTCCAAAAGCGCGAAGTGAATCGAGGATCTCTGTCTGAGACGATGCTGGATGGTGCACCGTGGAGTCTCATGATCTCTCGTCTATACGTATTTGCGAGTTTACTTACCGGATCTTCCTTGCGGATCGGTAAGAAATGAGCTGATTTGGTAAGTCGATCAACGATAACCCAAATTGCATCGTGCTTCCTTTTGGTAGGCAGAAGACCGGTAACAAAATCCATGGTGATTTTGTCCCACTTCCACTCTGGAATATCTAACGGTTGAAGGAGACCGCCAGATCGCTGATGCTCGATCTTAACCTGCTAGCAGGTAAGACATTTGGAGACGTAAGTGGCCACATCCTGTTTTATACCACTCCACCAAAAGTACTGCTTGGTGTCATGGTACATTTTGGTTGAACCAGGATGTATCGAGAATGGGGAGCTATGAGCTTCTGCTAGCAAAGCTTCCCAGAGTTCTTGGTCATCAGGAACACAAAGTCTAGTGCCCTGCCATACGATACCATCTGCATCTACTCTGAATTATGTCTGCTTCTCCAAATTCTGTATTATCGCCCATATTTCTCCGTCATCCTTCTGAGCTTCCTTGATCTTAGATAGTAACTCGGGTTCTATTCTAATATTAGCCCAATAACCGTGCTGTCCACGTACCATGATCTCGATGTCTAGTCGCTCCAAGTCTCTTATGATTTCCTCTTTGATTCTAATGATGTTGATCATTCCGGACTTCCTGCTAAGGGCATCTGCTACTACATTTGCCTTTCTAGGATGATACTGCAGATTAATGTCATAATCCTTCAACAGCTCTAACCATCTCCTCTGCCTCATGTTCAATTTACGTTGAGTGAAGATATACTTCAAGCTCTTGTGGTCCGTGAAAATGTCACATGATTCTCCATATAAGTAGTGTCTCCATATCTTCAATGCAAACACGACTGCAGCAAGTTCCAGATCGTGCGTGGGGTAATTCTCTTCATAAGGCTTAAGCTGCCGTGAAGCATACGCGATCACTTTCCCATGTTGCATGAGAACACAGCCAAGTCCCTTCCCTGATGCATCACTGTAGATTTGAAATCCACCCGTTACAGATGGTAGAGTAAGAATAGGAGCAGATACTAGCTTCTGCTTCAGGTCTTCAAAGCTCTTCTCTCGATCTTCAGTCCAGACGAATTTATCCCCTTTCCGCATCAGTTTGGTCAATGGTAGTGCTAGGCGGGAAACGTTCTCCACGAACCTACGGTAATAGCCAGCTAAGCCTAAGAAACCGCGGACTTCCGTCGCTGATGTCGGCCTTGGCCACTTAGTGAGGGCCTCAACCTTCGCTGGATCCATAGTGATTCCTTCTGCTGATACAATGTGACCTAAGAATGCCACCTTGTCTAACCAGAACTCACACTTGGAGAATTTAGCATACAGTTGCTTCGGCGAAGAATCTGTAGTATTGTACGAAGATGGTCTTCGTGCTCCTCCTTGGATTTAGAGAAAATCAGGATGTCATCGATGAAAACAATGACGAACTTGTCCAAAAATTCATGGAAGATTCTGTTCATCAGATCCATGAACACTGTTGGAGCATTTGTCAGGCCAAATGGCATAACTACAAACTCGTAGTGGCCATAACGAGTACGAAAGGCAGTCTTAGCAATATCCTGCTCCTTGACCCGTAGTTGATGATAGCCTGACCTAATATCGATCTTGGAGAAGTGTTTGTCCCCTTGGAGTTGGTCAAACAGATCGTCAATGCGTGGCAGTGGATACCTATTCTGAATGGTAATCTTGTTGAGCTCGCGATAGTCTATGCAAAGACGCATACTGTCGTCCTTCTTCTTAACAAACAAGACCGGTGCGCCCCATGGAGATGCGCTCGGTCGAATGAAACCTCATTCAAGAAGTTCTTGCAGTTGATCCTTCAGCTCCTTCAGCTCTATGGGATCCATGCGATAAGGAGCCTTGGAGATTGGTTCAGCTCCTGGAACCAGTTCAATACTGAATTCCACTTCTCGTGCAGGTGGTATGCCCGGAAGTTCTGCTGGAAACACATCTTGGAATTCTGACACTATGGGTTGATCCTAAATCGATGGAGATTCAGCATCCATGTCGTGAACCGTAACTAGATAACCCTCGCAGCCATGTGACAGTAGTGCAGGCGCTTGCAGGGTGGATATGACTTGTACAGACCGTCCGGGTATGAACCCGTTATGAATGTACTCTGGTGCATTGACATCACCGAAGATAACTCGATATGAATGGCAGTCTATAGTAGCATGATACTTGGATAGCCAATCCATGCCCAAAATCATGTCGAAGTCATTCATGTCTAGCGGAAGTGCGTCGACAGGTCGAACCTTATCATCAAATTCTAAGGGAAGACTCTTGTATACATGGGTGATTAATACAGAGTCCCTCAAAGGCGTGGAAATAGTAAGCATATTTTCTAGTGGCAAGGGAGGCATCCTAATGTTCTTAGCATAAGCAGTAGAAATAACCGAGTGAGTAGCACCCGTATCGAAAAGAACACATGCAGCGCGACCATACATATACAAGATTCCAGTGATGGTACATGTAGACTTGTTGGCCTGGTCTCGAGATGTCGTGTAGACACGCCCGGTAGTAGGAGGCGGCTTGGTATCAGCATGTCCCGATGTACCCTCCATCTCGCCCTTACGGCAAGCCTTCATAATATGGCCAGGAAGACCACACTTGAAGCACACATCAGTATTACGGCGACATGGTCCTGGGTGCCTACTGTGGCAAGTAGAGCAAAGAGGATGAGTGTATCCTCCGGCAGGTGCTCTGGCTGGCTGAGGACCTGATAAGACATTTTACATGAGACATAATAATTGGGTACAAAGGACAAAACGGATAATCGTAAGATTGAATACCAGTGATAGCTGGACGGCTAGGCTGCAAACCTCTCTGGTTCCGGTCCCTACCGTTTCCATGGTTCCTGGTAGAAGTTTGCTTAAAGTGTCAGAATATGAGTCATAACATAAAACATAAGGAATTTCGTAAGTATTAGGACCTGCTGTTGCTAGATTGCCTGGCGTTGTTACGGTAATTGTCATTACCGCCACGCCTATCCGTAGCAGATCGGTCATTAGTCTGACCGTTTCCCTTGGGCTGATGAGGCTGCTGCTGAGTAGCCGGCTGAGACCGGTCCCTAGTTTTCTGCCTAGAAGATACATTTAAAGAGATGAATAAATGACATATGGAAGGTATACGGATTGATCACCGCTTGAATACGAAGGTTTTACCTCTTGTCGGGTCTTTCAGCTTCCCCGAACTCATCCCTCTCCTGCAGCATCTCCAGTTTCCGTGCTGCATCGGCCACTTGTGCTACAGTATTGAACGTAGCACACACCAGATTGTTTGCGACCGATGTGCGAAGAGCCCATCTGAAGTGATGTGCCTGCTCTTTAGGAGTACCTGCTGTCGCACCAAGGAAACCAGCCAAGCAAAGAAAGCGCTGCATAAACTCGTTGCTATTCTCCCTAGCTCTTTGACGGATCCCATGGTAATCTCTCTTGAGCTTGTCCTGCTCAGCCTTGGGAAAGAACTGCTCCATCACCCTGTCCTTGAACTGAGCCCAAGTCAGACCAGCAACCCACTCATCACCACCTTCAGATTGCATCAAAGCTAACCACCAGTTGAGTACATCGCCTTCGAACCGATAGCATGCCAACCTCGCCTTGTATGCGGGGTCACAGCCCATAGCGTTGAAAATCTTGTCGATGTGAGCCAACCAGCTTTCAGCATCGCTGGGGCTATCTGTCTTCTCAAAAGCTCGAGGGCGCAGCTTGTTGAATCTCTCCAGCCATACTGCTAATGTCACTAGAGGAGGAGGTGGCTGATTGTGCTGCTGCTGATTGTTGGCAGCTTGAACTTCAGCCCGAATGTCATTCCTCAGTTGAGGAAGCAAGGCTTGCATGGCAGCCTGAATTGCAGCATTGAGCTGCTCCTGTTCGCGTGTGAGAACCATCTGACAGTATAACATAAAACATATGATTAAACAGTTCAAAACATAAAATATAAAATATATACATGAAAAAAAAATTATACTTAAAATTTCACGAGAAAAATTTTATGCAAGAAAATTTTTGTATGAATGCATGATGCAGTTTTATGAAAACTTTGGATGCTCGAGAGTGAACGCCTCTGGTCAGTTCACCCAAAACAAAAGACATATCGAGGGGACGCCTATGGGTCGGTCCCAAATCTAAAAGTTTCGATAAAACACATACGACTAAATAGGGCCAGTCCTGTACCAACCATTACTTAGTCAAAAACCCTGTAACAATGACATATATATGTATGCTTAAAAATGATGAATGCATGAAAACAACTGTCAGTTCTAGGAAGACCGTAGTGACTACCCACTATTCACAGGTCATGTTTGAGAGCCTACAGGTCGAACCTTGGCTCTGATACCATAATTGTAACACCCCATTTTGGAAATGGAAATATCACAGTAATTATGGCGTGTCATCAAAGCATACAAGGTAAAATGTCTAAACATTACTTGACCATATAAAGGAAAATACCGGAATCAAACATCGGTAGTCCAAAAGTAAAGCTCATCACACACAAACATAGTATAGTGAAGGAAAAGGACGAAACAATGTCCAAAGCATAAGTATCATAAAGAAAAGAAATGCATAATGTAAAGAAGGCTAGACAGCTTCCAGTCCATATGCACATACTCTTAGTATCTACGAGCGTCCCTGAGTACCTGCCGTTTTGGGAACATAGAAAAGGAAAATGGCTGAGCAATACGCTCAGTGCACGGATGTACAATAAATCATGAATAGGATAAGCATATAACATAATAACAGCGGAAGAAACTAAGTCCCGAGTAACCTGATTAAGTCTTAATAAAACTGGTTTTATAGTTTGAAAGTCTTATGTTTATCTCATAAAAACTGTTTATCATATTTTACCATTAGCCAATATAGGTCATGAATATCCACCGTGCATGAATAATTAGAGGGGTGACCTCATCATGCAAATTAGAGGGGCTGCCTCTAATTTAATATACTGGTATTATGGGCAGGAGGGATCAGCTCCTTGTGAAGGATGCAAGGCACACACCACACTCACCATGTAATCCTGAATAAAAACGTGTAACTAGGATGCACCCATACGCCCCACATGATAAATATAAATAAATGAAAAAAAGCTGAAGGGACGCCACGAGCAATTACTCCGCCGTGGTGAAGTCATAACATCAGTGCCTCTAATGTTATGGTTATGGTACCTCCATAACTAGGTGAAACTGGTCATGCATGTATATAGCTATAGTTAATCATATTTAAACATAAGCAATCAAACTCATACTTATACTACCGGAAAACAGTTGGCTGCATACGGGGAAATCCTAATAAGGAAAGAATGTCCATACTGAAAGGACGGGAATCCGTACCTTATGTCCAGTGAACGAGAACGATGAACTGCAAGAATCCTACTTCCGAAACACTAGTGCTACATAAATACGTACATGAAATAAGTATCTGCTTACTAACTACATAGCTGGTTTTATGTCATGTCTTAGCTTATTTTATGTGTTCTTACTATGTTTTACTGTTTAAAGCCTTAAACTGTATTAAATCTTATACTCTGCTTAATCTGATTAAGTATTTTTGATATTTCATGTGTTATTATACTTACTGTGTAATATTAAGTAACTTTCCAAAAATAGAAGGTTTCCTAAAATAGAAAGTTTCCAAAAATAGAAAGTTTCCAAAAATAGAAAGTTACCAAAAATAGAAAGTTTCCAAAAATAGAAAGTTTCCAAAAATAGAAAGTTTCCAAAAATAGAAAGTTTCCAAAAATAGAAAGTTTCCAAAAATAGATTTACTACTTAAAATAGATAAGTTTCTAAAAATAGAAAGTTTCCATAAATAGATTAACTGCCTTAATTAAATAAGTTTCCATAAATAGATTAGCTTCCTTAAATAAATAAGTTTCTAAAAATAGCTGGTTTCCATAAATAAATTAGCTGCCTTATTTAATTAAGTTTCTAAAAACAGAAAGTTTCCATAATTAGAAATATGCTGGTTAAATAAGCTAAGTAAATAAGCCTAAGTATTTTTATGATTATTTTCTAAGTCATATGATATATTGTATAGTTTAATAATTATTTCATGTAATTTAATTAAACTATAGGTTATAATATTTAATTAAAGTATGACATGTTTTTAATTAAATATATTAAATACTTAGGTTAAAATATGTATTATTAAATATTAATAATATAACCTAAGTCATGTTTAATTAATTAATTATATCCATGGTTTTTAAATAACTAATTAATTATAAGTCTTAATAATATAAATACTTAGGTTAAATATAATTTCATGATTATTAATAATTAATTAACCTAAGTCATGTTATTAAATTAATCTCATCTTTTATTAATTTAATTTTCAACATAAGTTTATAACATAACCAACTAGCATAATCATGATCCGGATCTAAGCCTAAAAACATGCACCGGATATGAAACAACACCGTACCCCGACCCAAATCGGGGTACCCCTTCTGCCGTGGGACCCACACGCACCAACCAAGACCAAAAAGGTCTTGGTGGTGGTCGGCTAAAACAAACCGAACCCCCTTGGGGTTGGTTGTACCTTGCGGCCCAAAAACAAACACCCCTTAATCGACCCCCTGATTTAATTAATGATCAAAACATGTTAGATCTATGTTTAATTAATGTGTTTTTATTAAAAAACATGGATCAAGAGGGTGAAGAGCAAACACGAACAAACTATAAATTAACAAGATCAAAGATCAAGAAATCACCTTGTTGGTGATTTAAAGGTGGCGGCACACAAGAGAGGAGAAAGAGAGATTTTAGGTTTTCTTGAAATCTTCTGTAAAAGTAAAATTTGAGTAGTAAAAATCTATTTAACCCCCTCTTAGTAAAATTGGTAATGGGCTTGGCCCATTACCTTGTTTTGGCCGCGGGTAGGAGCCCCCTCATGGGGTTCCCGTACCTCGTTTCGTGTCTTGTTATTTCGTACACATTTATGTTTAATTATGTTCGTGTTTTAAATGTTCTCGTTACGTAAATACCATACTCTTATATATTTAATGACGCTCGTATTAAATATATATACGTAATTAATAATAACTCGTGTTTTAATTACGCTCGTGATCTCGTGATCGTATGTTCGTGATTAATTATCGCTAAATAATTATTACGTGATCGTGCAAATAAAATACTTATCGTGTTCTAACACGTACGTAATACATAAACTCCTAACACGTAATCGTAATCATGATATATTAGGAAAGTTTTTAACTAGTACGTACGAACTTAAGGTACTATGCATGGTAAAATCATGCGGGTGTTACAAGCATACATCTTAAACCGTCCATGAGACCGTAGCCTCAATATTACCATTATAGGTAATATTATTATCGTTATTAGCATCGTATCATATTGTATTGAAATACATTTTTGGATTATTATTAGCCGCATGACATTGTTACCTTACTATGAACACAACGGGCCGCGAACCCGACAAACAATTTGCCCATCTAAGTTAGCGTGTCGTCACAAAAATCACGCTATGTAATCTTCTCATACATAAATTCGCTTACCAATCAATGTGGTATGACGGGGATCAACCGTCAAGGCGCGAACTGGGGTGATCGTCCCCAAATAGTACTATCATATGCATAAGCGTCTACCAAATCCTGGTAGTTCACAATTCATGCTAATGGGACTTTGAGTGACATAACCTAACTACTAATAATCCTTTTTATCTCGTTTATAGGGTCATAGCATCATCCGGGTCCATATCATTAAGCATACCATCGGGACTACTTGTGTTCTATTTTTATCAAAAACTAGCATGTTATCTCCCTCGCGGGTTTACAAATTATTTTATAAAACATTTAAAAGAGTGCGAGGCTATGAACTCACATTGATAATGAAAGGCGGATTATCGGCTACGGGCGTGCTTCGGTCACGGAAACCTATATAAATAATAATCGGTCTTAGACTTTTGTCCAATGACTTTATCCAAATAACAATATACATATGATGATTTTTGTACATATGATGATGATCAAGTGGGTTTATATATCCTTGTTTACTCATTTTGGTGTTTACGTATAGGTAACCTTTTTACTAGTTTACTAGTTTTACCTATTTACCTATTTTAAGTCCAATAAGCTTATTATAAGTTCTTTAACTTGTTTTAATCCATTTTATACTTATATTATCATTATTTACACTTTATATGTTGGGCCCAAATGGTTTAAGCCCAATAAGTACTTTTTATAAGTGTTTAACTTATTTAGTCCAATTATTAGTCCAATATGCTTACTTAGCTCATTAATGTTCGTATGTCCTATAGTTCGGGTTTTATCAGTTTTTACTTGTATTACATACTTATATATCAGTATATGACTTTTAAAAACTTTACATTAGACAGGTTTGATCGTCTATGTTTTTAATTGGCGAAAAACGTTAATTTTACGGTAATAGCCGAAAAAGTCGTAAAAATCACGTTTATAGTTTTTATAACTTATAAGTATTATTCAACTACCATTTTTGTAAATTGTCCATTTATTTAACGTTATACATATTTATATAAATGAAATTCATAAGGTAGTGGGATTTAATTTCACATTTTATACTATATAATTTGAGTGCTTATATAATAGTATTAAACATTAATTCTTCAAAATCTGATTTTTATTTTCATCTTCACCATTTTTATCATATCTAGAGTTCTACAATGAATTAGAAGCTCATTTTTGGATGGCATGAACTTCATATTATGTGCTACAATTAACTTAGTATAGCTACTGCTCATCTTAAGTTTAACTATCCTTAACAGTCCCTACAAAACAGACTATCCAGATTAGCACACTCATCTTGTTTTTATCATATCTCACTCATTTTAATGATTCCATTGCATGGCCAACTCTCACATGTGTATGACATCTTGTACTTACTGTAAATGGATTCCACCATGCAAATTTATCAGTTTAAGTTTTGGTTACATACTATTTTTATACATCCAACAAATTAAGCATGATTTTAGCCTTATTTCTTATGGTTATTAATCTTTTTAAGCATATTTATCAACACTTGATCCCCACACAACATTTTTATCATCATATATTCATCATATACATATACAACAAGAAATAAAGTACATTTGATCTTTACAAAAATAAGAAGAGAAAATGGAAAGGATGATCTTCTTTACCAACCAAGAGTATATCTTGTTTTTGGAAGACAAGAACTTGATGAACACCAAATATATCCCCAAGATCATCAAACACCAAAAAAGTATGTTGAGAAATCAGCCCTAGGACACAAGCAAATCACCTCCTTTGTTGTTAAAATGGCCACCAAGTAATCAAGGCTTCAAGGTAACTCCATAATATAGCTAGATAACAAGTATTTTGTGGCTAGAAAAGATCAAATGGGGTGTTTGTTCTTGAATATGGGACGACAAAGGGTAAGAGTTTGAGAGAGTTTGAGTTGTTTTTGCATGTGTGAAATGGTGGTATGAGTTAGCTAGTTGTTTTTAGGTTAAGTGGTAGCTTAAGTGTAAGGCTAAGCTTACACTTGTAAGCTAAGTGTTTACATAATGCCACATCTTTGATGTGGTATCATGTTTGGGCCGTCCCATGTATAGTGGGGTGGGATAAATTATTTTGTCCCATCCCGCTAATTTACGGGTACTCCTTGATTCTAGTTTCCTTGATTTGCGTGCCCTCGGGTCGTTTTACGAAAAACATTTTTATAAATTATGAATCAACGGCACAAAACGAATATAATAAAAATTGTCTCATCAAAAACGTAAATACGTAATCCTAAGGTTTCCGGTTTAGTCGTAAAGGACGCTAAATTATGCACGTAAGCCCAAATTTAAATCCGTTAATTGTGAGTTCATCAACCAACACAAAATAAGTTTCAAAATATTATACGAGAAAATAATTCACTACCTGAAAATGTTAGATTGTCACATTTTTGATCTTGCTTAGGTCTCCATGTCAAGCTAGAAGAATCTTTAGACCCCTTTCCATGTGGTTGCAAATATTTACCATTATTTTGTCTGGCAACGTTTCTGTCAGCGTTTGATTTGGTCTTGTCAACGCTGAAATTACCCTTATCAGCGTTGAACCTAGCGTTTGCTACAGGAACCCATTGCATATTAGACCATGTATTGGTCTTCTGAAAAGGTCTTTGTCCATGAGTGTTAGACCCTTTAGTGAAGAATGGGGCTGGTCTAACAACTTGTGGACTTTGCTCCACAAAAGTTTTGGGTCTGACAGTGTTTGACCTTTTGTCAGCGTTGACCTTGGAAGCGTTGACACACATATAGGCTAAATGTGAAAAGCTACCACAAGTGTAACAGGCTTTTCTAGACACAACTCTAGGTCTAGAATAAAAGAAACCTGTTCCATTATCACTAACTTGGCTTTTTGGTGACCTAGTATTCCTATACATTTCTGCATACTTAATGCTAGGTTTTCTAACAGTGTTTGAGCCAAGATTAACAGTCTTGCCAGTGATTGGATTTGTTACTTTGATATGGGTCGACTCATTTGGACTATCACAAAGCATGCCACCCTTGACAAACAAGGTAGGGTTGGCTTTCTTCCATTCATTCAAATCAGTCAACTTTTGCCTATATTCCTCTACTGGGGTAAGGAATCTTGGTGGAGGAATAAATTCCTCTTCTTGGAGTTCTAGTAAACCAGTCCAAGATAAGTCCTTTCTTTGGACACCATAGAAGTCCCCAGCTGGTGGTGGAACACTAGAATACTCTTTCATCCCTATCCCAGTCATGTCCCTAGAATCCCTCTGTTTACTAACACATTCTCCTAGGGTTTGTGAGGCCTTATCAAATCTCTGAACTTTAAGGTCTACAGTATCCTTATTCTTGATAGCCTCATCTAACTTAGCCTGTAATTCAGCATTGACCCTTTCCATGATGTTTCTAATATCATTACTAGCATTTAAATCATGTTTTAAGATATTTATTTTATCTTTTATGTCAAGCTCCATTTTCTTATACTCAGAAACTGTCTTTTCAGTTTGAGTGAGAGCAAGTTGATAGCTAGACAACTTGCATCTCTCAGTACTCACATTTCCTAACAATCTTAAAACCTCTTTGTTAAGTCTTTCAGTATTTAAATGACAACCCTTACTACAAAAAGCATCATCGTATACCTCATTGTCTGATGAAGATGAGGAGTGTGCCATGAGAGCATATTGAACATGCTCTTCTTCTTCTATCTCAGCAACCAAAGCTTTATCCTCTTCCTCATCCTTATCCAAATAGCTCCAGTCCCATCCAATGCCATCAATTTCTTGCACTGCCACCATGGCCTTAGGATCCTGAGCCTTAACAATTTGGCTTGAGGGTTTTCCAACATCAGATCTTCTTGGAGATCTGCATTCTCTCCTAAAGTGCCCCATACGATGACAATTGTAACACTCAACCTTGGATTTATCAAATCCAGCAGTGTCCTTTGCATTAAAGGTCATCTTCTTCTTGAACCTTCTATTCCATATGTTTGCTCTTATACTTGCAAGAGCCATGTTCCACTTTATATCCATCTCCTCCAGATGCTCATCACTTATTTGCTCAAGGTCCTCATATGTAATCACTGAACCATTGGGCAGTGAAGCAATGTATGCACACACAGTATCCAGATCCAAACCAGCAGGCTTTACTCTTGGTGAATCAATTTTGTACGTGTCAGCGTCTGAATGTGAGGCGTTGACAGGATATGATCCAGCGTTGACACATGTTGATCCAGTTACTGGGTTCATGTATGAATCCTTTTGATCAAATTGGCCTTCACTATGTGAGAAGAAGGCCATGTTACCATTGGTAGACTTACTTCCATGATCCAAAAGAGTTTCATTCTCCAACAGCCTCAGTTTGTTGTAGACATCATCAAAAGTGGAACTTTTGTGAGTGTTGTTGGCAATTATAGATCTTGCCTCAATCTTCCATGCATCACCAAGGCTTTTAAGAAAAGTAGCAATAATGTCAACATCACCAATTACTGTCCCCATGAAGGACAGCTTGCTTGTAATGTCAAAAAGTCTGCTTCTCACACTACTTAGCTTCTCATTAGTTTGAGTCTTAAAAACAGCATACTCATGTAAGAGTTGCTTCCTTTTCTCTTCCACGATATCAACATTACCACCATATGCAACTTCAAGGGCTGCCCAAAGGTCAGGGCCGGGTATTGGCAAGTGCGGGAGGTGCAACCGCACAGGGCCTCCATTTTTAGGGGCCTCCGAATTCTAAAACTTCAGCATAACTATACGATACCTTTGAAGGATGTTGTTGTGTTAATAGATCTCTTATACAAAATGGTAAATATTGTTAGTTAAAGAATAGAAAAAAAAAGTTTAGCATCACCTCTCACCTTTAATGGAGTAAAAATTCATTTTGCTGAAGAAGATAACTATAAATTATTATGTGTGGGCCTTTTAAATTTTCATTTGTTTCTTATCTTATTAATAAGTGTCTAATATCACCTTTTGCATTTATAACTTACAATTTTAATCCATCAGTTTCCACCATAAAGTTTAAACGGTACTGTATAACTTTATATTAACAAGAAGTTTATATTTCTAGTTTTTTCACAAAATAAATATTAGTAGGTATATTACTTTATAAAAATGATGTGCAACAATACCTATACTTTATAAAAATGATGTGCAATACTACTTAGGAGAGGAATTTATATTTAAAAAGTTGTCTTTTAATCGATACCAAAAACAAAGCATAACCATGTCATTCTTCGCTAATTGTATGAAAATCTTGACTTTTAGAATTAAAGGGCCCATTTTTAGATTACGGCACAGGGCCTCCAAATTCAACGAGACGACCCTGCCAAAGGTCTTTTGCAGACTCATAACCTCTGTATTTGTGCTGATTTTCTTGTCCCAAAGAGAGTTTCAGAATGCTTAGGATTTTCATATCAACCCTTTTCTTTGCTATGTCATCAGCAAACACAGCTCTACCATCTTCAGGTTTTTCTTTCTTATCTGCTTTAGAACATCCTTGAACAGCTGATCTTGTAGCAATGGCATCTGCAATCTTTTGAGCTTTATTGAATGTGTTTCCATATTCAATAATCTCCTAGAGAGTGTAGTCATGGATTTGCAGATATTGCTCAAAGTTGAACTTCCACAACTCAAAATTGTCTGCATCTAGCATGGGAATCTTGATGTTGTGGTTTGAGGAGGAGGAGGTTACTTCTGGAGTGGACATGATGTTTTTAGTGTTTTGTGAAAATTAGGGTTTTGTTGATTTAGGGTTCTTGTGTTCTTTTAGATCAAAGTTTCTCAACAAGCTCTGATACCACTTGTTGATCCCAAACTTAGATCGATTTAGCTTGTGCAAACGAGATTAGATCAAGTTATACACGTAGAGAAACTTTGTTTATGTATAAAGTAATTTAAGTGTTATGTGGAATTAACACTTAAACAAGATCACACAAAGGATGTAAAACAAACTTTCACTTGATTGATTGATTCGAACTTGCTTACAATGAAAGTGTTTAACGTATGAAAACTATATATGAAACATAACCTAAAGGTCTTCTTTTATAGACATAAGAAGCCTTGTACAAGAGTCTACGTATCAACTATTCTAGGTAAAGATAATTATAGAAAATACAATGTTGATCCTATCTTTACTAGAAACAAACTAGAAACATAATAAGCACAGACCATATCCTTCTATCAGTGCTTGTCTTCAACCTATCAAGGCTTGACTTCTTCTTGTCAACGCTTGATCTGTCAGCGTTTGTTTTCTTCTTATCAACGCTTCTTTTCTTCTTGTCAGCGTTCAAGTGGACTGGTTATATTTTATTCCCAACATATATATATATATATATATATATATATATATATATATATATATATATATATATATATATATATATATATATATATATATATATATATATATATATATATATATATATATATATATATATATATATATATATATATATATATATATATATATATATATATATATATATATATATATATATATATATATATATATATATATATATATATATATATATATATATATATATATACTAGTAGCAAAACCCGTCCGATGGACGGGTATGACTTGTGATTTTTGTTTTACTTTTTTTTATTTTGTAAATATTTGTTTATCAAATTGGCAACTCTTAAAAGATTGTGGGCTTCTTTTGTGAATACGGTTTACAAAAACTAAGTAAAGTTGTATCAATTATAAATATACTAAATTATTTATTAAATACTTTGATGACAAAAAGAAATGAATATTCATTCGGTATGAGAAAGTAAAAGTTATTAGACTATCCACAAGAAAAAATATATGTTATAAGTTGAAACGCGAAACATATGTTTGTAGTCAGTGTTAGTCGTTGATTTTTTTATTTATCTTTTGTACCTAAAAAAAAAACTAACTGTTCTTTCTCTTGACTCTTGAGACCGTGACACATAAATGGCCATAATCTTTATCTTATCACGGTACAATGTTCTCTCAAAATATATTCTCATATTTATTAATATTGGATGATAAAAATATATAATAGTCGTGTCAAACTTGCAGTAAATATCTATTTATACTTCTATACTTTCATATAAAAAATGTATATCCTTATCTTAACTCAGATTTTAAACCACACATAAATTTATATTTCATTTCAAAAATAACTTCAAACTAAAAATTAAGATAAATATGTGGAATTTGAGTCATTAAATCAAAACTTATCAAATTAATCTCATCCATACTTTTTCCTAACTATGACAAACTATTAATTAAATGTTTTTATTTTTTAATTAAAATTGTTATTTTTCTATTTATTTTTTCAAGATTTAATTCCATCATATTATCTAAAATTTTGTGCTATTTATATTAACATCCCTCTTTCAATACCTTTATCAAAAAAAAATTTCATATTTATTGAGTTTTATTTTATTTTGGTTCGACTTTTGTACAAATTTAAGTTAACTTAAATATAAACTTGGTGGCTAAGAATGTAAAATTTGTGGCTAAGGGCATTTTCTTAAAACTTTACTTGATAATTTTATAAACATTTATATATGGCTAATATTTACATGGTAATTGCATCAGTTTTGTTCTACTACGTCACATATCATAATTCATAACAGATCAAACTATTGTACGTGTCTGGCCGAGTGGTTTGAGAGTTTCATATTTAAAGAGAGAAAGAGAGAATTTAACACTATTCGCAATCAAGGATTGCGAGAGAATGCTTAACTCATGATTTTCTTTGCAAACTCATGGTTATAATATCCATAAAACTGAAGCTTAACTAAAAACACTTGTACCTTGTTATTATAATGAGACAACATTGGTAACATAGGTAAACTTATGTAATATAGAAAAAATAGATGAAAAATCGAGACAATGAATTGGAAATTGAAGTCCGAATGTATCTCCATCTTAATGATAAAATACTCGTTTGGATAATAGGTTGTCTTAAGCCAATGAGATACAAAATGCTACCGAACCTACTTAGTCTATTAACTTTTACATTCGCTCCCTTTATATCTCGTCTACAATCATTTCTCTTCCCGGTCTACCTTGATTAAAATATTTAACTGTTTTATAAAGCATTTTAGAAATTATTAAAAAGTACTTGAAATTTTAAGTTACATCTACTAATGCATTATATACAAACAACATAAGCTTAAAAAACTAAAATAGCAAAATTTAGAACCTTATTAATACAAACATAATTTAATACTCACATTAAAACTAAATAGTAATACATAATAATAATTAATATTATAAAAATATTAATACTATTTAATAATATATAGTTAAAACGCCTCATTACTTGAAAGTATAAGTATATATAAATTATACAACAACTAAAAGCGTATATCTTCAAAAATATACATCTGTTGTCTACCTAGAATGATAATGTATTTAGCTTTAAAAAACAATTGTGCCAATGGGTTCAACCAGAAATCGAAGTCACCATGGGTTCGGCTAGCCAATTACATCACATTATCGTTTTTCGAAATGCCGTTGTAAGAAAAACGTAAAATTAAAATTATGTTTTCCAAAAATTATGTTACAGGTTATTCGCCGCCGCAACTCGCAGATATTCTACTCCTCCCCTTAAAATCTCGATTCAACCACAAATATACAATTAGTAACGTTTTGCACACCACTGTTATCATCACGTCTTCTTTTTTACTTCAAAAGATGCTACTTAGTATTAAATTGCTAAAATAGATGTATCCAAGCATCATACCCAACTGTTTGCAATATTCTTTGACAATCTACAATCACAACTAAAAAAAGTGAACCATAAGAATTAGATCTGACCGTTTCAACTCATTTTCTTACGAATGGGCTGATCTGGGACATGTTTTAACCTCTAAAATCGCTAAAATGAAAACGGAAGATAAATGTTCACAACGAAATTTCCTGCACTACAATCTGAATGTTCCCTCTCACGTTTTGCAGCTATGAGCCTATGACATACATTTGGACCAAATTGCTAACGAAATCCAACCCCACATTTGAGTAATTTATATATCATCATAATCAACTTGGTATACCAAATGATTTTGAAGGTAATATTGATAGCATGCAAATCGCCTTTGTAACAAAATGGTGCATGTGATCCATCTTTACTAAAACGTTCTCCGTTGTGCTACAATACTTGTATTTCTTACATAATATTTTATCAAAAGTGTTGACTTTAATCTACCCTATTTGTAAATTTTACATAAACCAATGATTGGTGAATTTACATTCACCTACATCAACAACAGTAAATTTCAAACAAAGAACTTGCATCTTACGCTCCTGCGATAGGTCTTCAACCACATTCTTTTGACCTGGCCATTCTTTAATTCTCTTGTCAGCCATTGTGGCCTAAAAAACACAATATTCACATGTTAAAATTGTTCAAACTATAAAAATTTTTTTAATAATTATCATGTAAGCTTAAGAAGTAATTGGTGTAAATATGTTGTACCTCTTTGTTCCAGTTGGTACTGTAACAAATCCAAAACTCCAGGTATGTACACAGTTCCGGTCAACATACCGACACATATAACCTCCAATATAATCACTTCTTAGTTATATGTTATATTTATATAAACTGTTAACCGGTTTATGAGTTAGGATTATTACCAGTATGCCTTAATATGAGACGAATCCCAAAAGAATTCCTAATTGCACGTCGAAGAGGTAGTAGCATGCAATACATCACAAAGAAGACAATCTTAAGGAAGGCAATCTTAAGCTTGTACATATAAAAAAGGTAAGTACATATCAAGAGTATAGAAGAAAGAGCATACTCCTGTACCACTTGTTTAATTTTGTGGTCTTAATGACACTTACATGGGAAAAGGAACCCAAGAGCAGCTAATCCTACATTTGAACTTGTTAAAATCAATATTATTTAATTCTCATATTAGAAAATTTCATGGAGGCTGGTGCTGCTTTATGTCCATTAGGAGTAACAAACTCACCAGTAAACCAGACCCCTGAAAATTTAAATTCAGCACCGCCTCCAACTTCCGTTTCACCAGGTTCTATTAAATATTATGCTTGTAACCGTGTCATATATTGTTGATTATGTTAACTGGTTAAAATACGATACCTATGGGATAGAGGATTGCAGATGTGAAAAATATGTTTAGCTCGGCATTTTTCTATCTTGATCTTGCAGTAATTGCGTCTCGGCTGAATCAACAATCAGCGATGACAAATGTTTCTCCTGCAACTATAAAAGTTGTAAGATGAACAATCAAACCCATATTTGTTATACTACTCGTCATTTAATCATCGTGTCGTGTATAGCATTTAATTAAACCCCTATTTGGCTTTATGAAGTTAGAATAACAACCTTTCCTACAACTCTTATCATTGTCCTTCATATTTTTCATGTGCCTCTTGGTCGTAAAGTATGTAAGTTGTCCCGAGTTACATATATAAAAATAAACATAAACTTATAAGCATTGATCCATAAGGAATAGAATAACGTTGCAATGGAATAAGAAGATTTGAACCTAAAGCAAGAATCGCAAGAGATCCTGATATCCAGTGGTTGGAAGGTTTTGCAACATCACCAAAAGCTGACATTATACCTTTAACGGAGGATGCTGCTGCAACAACTGTACATCCTTCTTCAAGTGAACAAAAATCAAAAATAAAATAATTTTAGATTTTCCTTCATGTGTGATATAATTTTAGATTTTACTTAACCTCGAATTGTCAACACATATCATATATCTTGAAGCTAGGTATGGGTGAAAGCGCAGTGGTGCTTTGTTTATAAACTACATGAAAAAAAATGTCACAATAATTGTTCACTAAGCATAACTACAAAAAACTGTAGAGTGCCTTTTCGATTTCAAAATAAAAAGTATCCAGACAAATCAGCACTAATCTTGGCCTAGCATATAACTGGAAAAGATATCCAACTGGCCTTTTCAATTGGAAAATAAAAAAATTTCCAGACAATCGCAATGTATTATCAGATCAATGTATTACCTTTCTTCATGTTGTCTTTTGCTTGTTTCACATCGTTGTGAGCATTCTAGGGACAGTTTCCATGGAATTGAGACCTTGGAACAACAGTTTAGATGCGTATGGAATACACACCTGCCCACGCATAGCATTTAGTTATATATGTTTCTACCCAATTTGGGTGGGGGTCGGGCATGTTAAGTAATGGGGACATTCTGGCACAGGAAGATCTATCGGACTCTAAGGTTAAAAACACATATTTTTGTCCCAATATAAAATCTTCATAGATAATGTGAAAAGATATTAAATTGTTTTAAAAATAATATGCTTTTTAAGTGAAATACTCATTTGATTATCAAAGACAAAATGAAAGAGAAATGACATGTCACCTGAACAATGTCGGGTTTGTTCTTACATAGTCTGCACTCAAAATAGTTCTGTTTGAGATTAGCAATAGCAATCAAGCCACAATGCTCACAGCCACAAACTCTATACATCAGTGTGGTCAAAGAGTCTCTCTTTAAGAGAAGGGCCAAACCATGAGAAATAATACAATCTCATTCCGTCCCTCCCAAACTGAAGCCCACCGTCACTTGATCGTCCCTTGGTTGGCTTTCAGGTCAGAACCTGAACTGGACCACATACACCTGAATGGATCTTATCGTCCACCATATGCTTCATACTTTGGTTGTAAATAGCCTGCAAGAGGTAGCCGTAAAAACATTCAAATATTCAAAGGAAATTACGATTTTCCTTGTATGAAATTGACAGTTAAAATTAAGATCATTTGGTTAGGTTAAGCAAAGAAAGTGTATTATGACACTCTAGATTCAGGTACTTACCAATTTGATTTACTATAAAGATTGGCTCACTGATGGTGCTGGAGCTCCCTAAAGTCATAATGTCATAGTCTCCATCTTCATTTTATCCTTTTCATTGGACATGCCCAACTTTGTTGTTCGGTTGCAATTGAAGGTGTTGTCATTCCTGCTGCGTTTTGAAGTTCATTTTCAGTAATTTTCCTCGGTCCCGTTTGCGTCCCAACTATAGGTAATGATGTTGCGGCAAGGTCAACATGACTGCAGTACAGAAAAACTGAGATTAATGCCCATGATTGGCTAGTGAGATAATTAAATAAGTATGAAACATGCCAAATGAGCAAATATTGATGTTGCTATAATATTGGACAACTATCTTAAAACTTGCAGGATATAGTGATAACAGACCTCGAGAAAATGTGCATTCGTGTTATATGACCAGAAAACTTTTATTGAGATACAACGACCATGTTTACGAAACCCCGTTTATTGATAAACGTAGCCACCGCTGAAAGGTATAGTAAGCTATATGTGCGAAATAAAAAGGATACTTCCATCTCCACTCTGGTTAATAGCATTCATGAAAAGATATCTCTTGGAATGTTACTACATCTAAAGTAGAACTCAACCTGCATATAGAAAGCATATAAAAAGGGTAAAACTCAGAAAAAGAAAGCCATGGACTTTCATGTTTTGTATGATCAATTGATTATTGGTCAAATACATGTAGCTAATTAACACGTGAAAGCATATAAAAAAGGTAAAACTCAGAAAAAGAAAACTATGGACATTCGTGTATGGTGTGATCAACTCCCTAAATTCATATTATAAACTTATGAAACAGAATGAACACCTTCTTGAATATTGTAAGCCTTACACTTGCAACAATTAAAAAAAAGAATCTTTTTAGCTAATAATCATTTGAATGGTGAATAGGACCTTTTGGTTGAGTTTTATAAATAGATAAAGTTAACATTCAACAGACCCGAGTATATAAGCTGTTTGTTTCAGACACAAATAATAAGCAGAACCTAATATCTACACATCTATAGTAAAAGAAAACTCTAAAGTAATGGGAACATAGTTTCGTAAAAAATAATATGCGTACATAGTTCCTTAGAAGCCAGGATCTTCGGTAGCAGCACCACCATATATGACATACGTGGAGCGTCTTTGGAAATTTTGATTGCTTTACGTCTCATTTAAAGGTAATGGCATATCCTTGTTGAATAAAGCGTTATTGTTGGTATAGAGAGAATGAGTTAGATAAGAGACAAATCCAAATCGGTTACACACGTTAATCAATGGCCTTCCATGAGGAAGCTTGGTTTCCATAAAAAATTTGTCGACACAACATAAAGTACATTCTACAAATCAATCACAATAAAAGTTATAACGAACGTATAAAACAAATTCCTGTATAACATTACACACAACATAAAGCGCATTCTAAAAATCAATCAGAATACATATACAAAAGCAAACTCATTTTACCTTTTGCTCAATTTCATTCTCTGTCTGTACAAAAACATAACTGTCGCCAGCAGCTTCTGTTATCTCTGGTTTAATCTTATAGTAATCAGACCCGAATACCTTCTGTAGTTTCTCCCGCAATGCAGCGTCTGTAAATCATTACAATATACAATAACCATTCAAATATAGGTTATAACAATATTAATTAGATAATAGCTACTTACGGAGTGTTTGGATTAACTTATTTGAAAATAGAAAAGCACATAAGCTCATTTTGTCCCGCTTATGAGCTTAACCTTATGGACTTCTTTAAGTCCATAAGCTTAACTTCATAAGCTCATAACCAGACATTAATATCCATGAACCAAAAAATCATTAGTGATAACATCGCTGGTGAATCAGTATAGAATGGTAATAATACACATTATTATATCACTCAAATCAATATGTCATTAAGTGTATCACCACTCGTGTCCTCTATAGTCCTGGATGCCACATTTATGTCTCGCACATAGCTGAATTATGGATTGATGCAAGAAGTTAAAAGTTTGAACATTATGAATTCAAAAAAAAGGAATGTAAATCAAGTTATATGAACATATAATAAGAAGTGCTAACCACCACTTTCTCTACTCTCTGTACACATAATGTTTTCTAAGAGAATGTATTCATCTCTCAAACCTCAAGGTGATATCGGTTATTAGATACTTATAACCAACAAACAGCTTGCATCGGCATTTAAAAGACAATTTATCTATTCCAAATAGCTTAAAAAAACTTACCATGCTCTGTGACAGGTGACAAATAGTCCTTTTTTGTGTATTATTAGGGAGTAATAATAAACTTGATTCAATTAATTTTAGGAAAATTTTAGGATCAATGGGAGAACCTGCAAAAAACAGAATTAGGGTTCATGAGGAGTAACTTTGTTCCTGCTGTGTGTGTTTTTCTACATAATGAGGAGTTGCAATAATAGACATATGGATTGAGTGCTTTTCTGTAGGTTTGATTTTGAATCCCTTTGTTGCTGCATCTTGAATGCTTGTAAGGGAGTTTTTTTAACCCTAATCGGCTAATCCTAATGATACGTGAATTACAGGGGTTCTCAATTAGGATTTTATTACGAATGGTACTATTATAGTTTTAATTCTTTTTTTGCATTTATCAATTTGCTTTTGTAGTTTGCTATCACAAATACTTCTCTGATCTGATGGTTGGTGTTGTTTGTATTTGTATGAAAGATTCAGGTTCGAATCTTAAATTGACAATTTTTTGTGAAATTTCTGATTTAGATAAACCCAGTTTAGGTAAGTGATGACATGGATTAATGGCATGCTTATGTGGCATTTTCCTTATATATATATATATATATATATATATATATATATATATATATATATATATATATATATATATCTATATATATATATATATATATATATATATATATATATATATATATATATATATATATATATATATATATATATATATATATATATATATATATATATATATATATATATATATATATATATATATATATATATATATATATATATATATATATATATATATATATATATATATATATATATATATATATATATATATATATATATATATATATATATATATATATATATATATATATATATATATGTATGTATATATACATATATGTATATATATACTAGCATGGACCCGCGCAATGCGGCGGCGAGCACTCATAATCATTTTGAAGCTAACAAATATTAATCTCTTATCCATTAAGTTTGTATTATTAAAGTTGTAAAAAATAAAAAAAAACCTCTTACTTTAAAAAAAAGTTAATAGTTAATAAAAATATAGTAGCAAAATGGAGATTGAATTGAAGAGCATAAAATTTTAGAAAATATGATGAAATTAGATTATAAAAATGATAAATAAATAAATAGATTTTTCAGTTTAAAAGAAAAAATATAATTTAAGTAGGTTGTTATAAAAGTTTGTTACAAAAGGTTGTTAGAAAGGGTTATAGTATATAATGTTGACGATGATATAAACAACTTGCTTTATTTAGTAGGAAAAAAGTCTGAATTTTCAGCCTTGCTATTTTATGAAGGTCCCAAATGCTTTATAAAGTAGTATAGATATGTATATATATATATATATATATATATATATATATATATACAATAAATCTTGATTTTGCGTTTAAAATTTTTCTCGACGTTCTTTGTTTTCTCACTTTATCGTTTTTGTCTTTTCAAATTCTTTTGACCCATTATTTTCAACTACATTTCAGCTTTTGCTTGTGTTTTCGAAGCAAAACTGCAAATGGCTACTAATATCGAAAGGGTATCAAGTAACAGTACTTTTATGGTTGACAATTGACCCCTTACCATTTTTGTATGTGGAAGGCTAACAAATGGGTTCATCATTGCTATATTTCAGGTATCAAAAACCTTGCACTGTATACTGAATGGTCTATTCGAGAGAAAAATCATGCTTGATTCGACTATTAAATAAGATAATTAATTCTCTGCTTTGGAAAGTTAATAAATTTAAAAAATATGAAAAAATGAATTGAATCGTATTAGGCATAGTCCGAAATTACCCTCTTGAGAAATGTGATTGGCT
>JANFOE010000431.1:0-125479 GCA_025667525.1 Glebionis coronaria
AACCTGTAAATTTTAGGTTTTGACTATGTCAACCTTGTATACGTCACCTTATGATATCTATATATATTTATACTATCACCTTTGCATGAAATCCTTTGAGGAATTATATGCATCACATGAGCATACATCATTTTAATCATCTGAACATGGAAACAACTGTATCACAACCTTTTGTTATGATTATGAGTATTTAATCATAAAGACATGGCCATAATTGTATGACTACATTTCATGAGCATACTGGACATCAAACAATCTATTCTGAAGGACTTTTAAGTCCCTTAAACATATGATCGCTTGCATCCATCACATTGATTTCTAAAAATCCAAAACCATGATCACAATTAATAAATGACTACTTAAAAATAAATTCATAAGTCTGAGTATTTTATATGTGTTTTCTTACACTATAATTAACTTTAAGCTACGACGACAAATATTTTCATACTTAACTTTACCTTAAATCATTTTTATCTTTTTAACGTACTTTTGTTATAATAAAACTCTTTCTGATATAAAAAGGACCATACTTTCACCAAGGGCCCTAAACGTAACCAAAATTACCTAAACTTATACACACTCACACAATATTGCAACCCTAACTCTAATGACTTTCACCTAGACACAGAAATTAAACACAAATATACCTTAGACCTACTTTAGCCGTGTATATATATTTACTCCTAACATTTTATTACCAAAACTTTTACCTTTTTACACTTAACATCTAAACTATACACAAAAATATAGCACAAGTGTATACACTTTACACAAACTATTTTTCCTTTGACTAGACCTCCTAAAACCGCCGGTTTTTAACACAAACCATGGGAACATGTACAAATTTGAGCAATTAAGGATGGTACTAACTAACTATTTGAAAAGCAAGTCACGCATCCCCTCCTTGTCACCTTAGACGTGTGATGAACCAAGACCACACACCAAAGCCTTGTGTACATCATGCCATTTAATGAAAGCACACAAACTTCCCTTTTGTTCCCTTTGAGGCCTCTCATGCGACGGCTACAAAAACACCCACTAGTAACCTTGTACATCCTTAGCATTTATGGAGTGTCCTTACCTAGTACACATGCAAAATCCTCAAAACTACCTTCCCTCTCACCTTGGACGTGTATCACTCCCTAGCCACAATCCCTAATCTCACTTGGTAAATATCTAGCAACACTCACTTCACTTCCCACCTCAAAAACACACGGCTACACACCCTCATATGTTACCTTGATATCTCCTAGCATTTACTCTAGTCTTCCTCAAGCATTTAGTATCCATATCCAAGATGTTTCACATTTAAGACGAATCCAAGACCCTTCAAAGGAGAACCCGACGTCTAGATCACCAAAACCACAATCCTCACCTCATCTTTGGAAAGCAAGTAAGTATAAATCTCTTCTAAGACTTTTTCTTAATCATTTCACGTTTCATGCATAATCATGCTAAGTAAATGGTGTTAGTAATGCATGCATACGTTGGAAGTTCATAAACACACCCTAAACAACATATAAGCCCACGGCTTATATGAAGTTATGGGAGTTCTTACCTTGAAAAGCCTTAAAAACGTGGACATATGAACCTATATAAGCCCTAGCATATCACTTGCCTTAAAAATGTGTATAAAAGATAATATAAGCCGAAACCATTAAGCATATATAAGCCCATAAGTTATATAAGCCGAGACATAGGAAAACTTATAAGCTAGCTCTTTTAAGCCTCATAAGTTAAATAAGCCGAGACATGCTAACCCATTTAAGCCACGTCATTTAAGCCTAAATACCTATATAAGCCGAAAGTTAGGGCATGATATAAGCTAACCTTGAAATCCTAAAAAGTAATATAAGCCGAGACCTAGTTTGGCTTATTTAAGCTCTTAAAACCTAAGCTATAATCATATAAGCCTAAATAAATAAGCCTTTAGAATGAGTAATATAAGCCGAAAATACATAAGCTAGTATAACATTTCATAAGCCCATTTGGTAATAATTAAGCCCATTAGTAAAAACTAGGAATTACATTTACTTACTACACTTACCTAGTAAATCTTTATTAGCCCACTAAGCCCAAAACATTTAAGCCGTGACCCATTATGGGCTAGCTAAGCCCATCTAACTATTTTGGAGACTATTTGGGCCAGTTTTGACAAGTGGTGAAAGATGTGTCCAAGTTTGCAAATTAGATAAAACATATAATTATTTTCGTGGCTTTTGGATAGTACAAGGGTCATTTATGTCGATTTTTAAACTATAGGGTGTGTTAATTTCAAACCGCGAGCTAAAAGTAACTACAAGGACCATTTGTGTCATTTTTTAAACTTATAACAAACCCTAACATATATTAAATAATTTCCGTGGCATATGGGGGGGTGTTTGGTCATTTCCCCAAAGTTTTCCAAGCCCTAGGGGCGTTTTTATAAATAAAATTAACCAACAAGGACTAACGGTGTAATACACTTAACGGACGAAACCTTAAAGTTACTTTTGTAAATTATCATACTTACAAGGACTTACTTGTACTTTTAATTTAATTAAAAGAATTAATAAAACATTTTATTTAGCTAAGCCATTTTGTTCGTTAAATAAATCGCTAAAGTTATTTACAAAACTCTACGTAAGTTGACAAACCCCGTTAACCATTTTCTTTCGAAGCCTTAATTTTAATAAATTGTAATTTATTTCCTTATAATAAATTAAATAAGATAAAAACTATTTATATAATTTATTACCCCTTTTTCTAAACAATTAGTATATATATATTTTTTGGAACTAAAAATATGTATATACTTTCATTTCACAATAAGTATAAACACTTGAACCGTCGTAACAACTCATAAATTTGTGATCATGCATTTTCATATATACCACTCATCATGCATTATTATTGTTGCATTCACTGAGGCATTTAAATTACTTAGGTAATTTCTCCAGTCCGTGACTATACTGTGCCAGTTATTCAGTGACATCATCCTCACTACCTCATTATCACTAAGGTGAGTTCATGGCCCCATCTTTACTGTTTTATAACCGGGGGAGAATGTGACAATCCGTCAATTTACGATTGATATTTTATTCTCAAATATTATTCTCAAATATTATTTTAATGTTACAATATGAACTCACTTATTTTTGGGAAGAAATTTGGATTTTACGTCTTGAAGTAGCATCGACTACGTTTAAACCGGAGGATTCTACGTTACGTGCTTACGTTTACATACACCGTCTTTGGTGACAGTCCGACATTTCAGAAAATAAATTTATCCGTGAATATTATTTTGGAGTTTTAAATTTGTGTTGGTTCATAAACTCACAAATTTACGAGAAGAGATTAGGACTTACGATTTTATTTTAACGTCCTTTACGACTAAACCGGAAACCTTAGGATTACATATTTATGTTTTCGAACTCCGTTTTTGATGAAACAATTTTTAATTGGATTCGTTTTGTGACGTTGATTCATAATTTATAAAAACGTTTTTCATAAAACGACCCGAGGGCACGCAAATCGAGGAAACTGAAATCGAGGAGTACCCGTAAATAAATGGGGATGAGACAAGTGGGACACTTGTCCCACCCCCAAAACCGGCCACAACTAGCTACTTAACACCATGAGGTGTCAAGAGTAGCTAACAAGCCTTACACATGTCTTAAGCTTAAACATTAAGCTACCTTACAACAAAACCACTTGCCATTTACCATTTCTTTCATTTTTACCATGCAATACCACTCAAAATCCTCTCTACCCTCTCTCTAGTTCGTCCCATATCTCTCAAAAACATCCATCATTGATCAAATTTAACCACAAAATCCTATGTTATTCATATACATGTTGATGCCCTTTTGAAGCCCTATTGATTGGTGCAAGTTATAACAAGGAGGAGTATTCATGGTGTCTTGGGGCTGATTTTCCACAAGGAGTTCATGGAGCATGGTGGTCTTGAAGATGGTCTTGGCTATGCACAAATTTCTCCATCAAAAATCCATGTTTTGATCAACCTACATCATCATGGTGGTATAAAGATTGTCCTCCTCATCTTCTTGTTAATTTGATTATGTAAACATGTATTTTATTTCCTATTGTATATGTATATGATGATTATATGATGATAAAAATGTTATGTGGGGATTTGTTGTTGATAAATATGATTAAAGTGGTGAAAAACTATAAGAAACAAGGTTAAAATCATGCTTAATTTACATGGCTGTATAAAACAGTAAAGAAACAGGTCATGGACTGATATAATGATGAAGTAGAAGGGATTTACAGTAAGCTATGGGTCTTGTACACATGTGAGAGTTGGCCATGCAACGGAATCATTGTAATGAGTGAGATATGATCAAAACAAGTTTAGGGTATAAATCTGAGGTTACTGTTTTGGACGATTTTTAGAAAATTTTTAGAAGATGATTCAACAGTAGCTATAGAAGAGTTAAATGTAGCACATATTATGTAGTTTATGTGATAAACATTTGAGCTTCTATCTCCATATAGAACTCAAGATATGGCAGTTTTGGTGAAAGTGAAGATAAAAATCAGATTTTTGGAAAATAAAGTATAATACTATTATATAAGCACTCAAAATTATATTGTATAAAATGTAAAGTTAAAACCCACTAACTCTTGGATTTTATTTATATAAATATGTACAATGATAAATAAGTGGACATTTTATAAAAATGGTAACTTGTTATGTTTTATAAGTTATAAAAACTATAAACATGATTTTTACGACTTTTTCGGCTATTGCCGTAAAATTAACGTTTTTCGCCAAATAAAACTTAGACGACCAAACCCGTCTAATGTAAAGCTTATAAAAGTCATATACTGATGTATAAGTAACTAATGCAAGTAAAAACCGATAAAACCCGAACTATAAGAAATACGGACATTTACGAGCTAACTAAACACATTGGACTAATAATTGGACTTAATAAGATAAATACTTATAAGAAGAACTTATTGGGCTTAACCCATTTGGGCCCAACTTGTAAAGTTTAAGTACTGATAATATAAGTACAAAATGGATTAAAATAAGTTAAAAAACTTATAATAAGCTTATTGGACTTAAGACGCGTAAATGGGTAAAACTAGTAAACTAATATAAAAGTTATCGACATATAACACTAAAATGAGTAAACGAGAATATGTAAACCCACTTGATCATCATATATATATATATAATCATCATATGTATACATACTTGTTATTTTTATAAAGTCATTGGACAAACGTCTAAGACCGAGTATTATTTGTCTAGGTTTCCGTGATTGAAGCACGTACCGTACGTCCGAATTGCCGATAACCCGCCTTCCCACATCAACGTGAGTTCATAGCCTCGCACTCTTTTAAATGTTTTATAAATGTTTTATAAACCCGCGAGGGAGATAACATGTTAGTTTTATAAAATAGGACACCATTTGTCCTGATTGTTTGTTTATTGATTTTGGACCCGAATGATTGAATGACCCGATTGTATGACCCGATAAATGATTAAAGGACCCGATAGATGAAATTAAATGGATTATTAAAGTTAGGTTATGTCACTAAAAGTCCCATTAGCATGAATTGTGAACTACCGGGATTTGGTAGACGCTTATGCATTTAATAGTACTATTTGGGGACGATCACCCAAGTTCGCGCCTTGACGGTTGATCCCCGTCGTGCCACATTGATTGGTAAGTGAATTTATGTATGAGAAGATTTCCATAGCGTGACCTTTGTGACGACACGCTACTTTAGATGGGCAAAATTGGTATCGGGTTAGCTACCCGTTGTTCGTTTAGTAAGGTAACAATGTCATGCGGCTTATAATAATCCAAAACTAACGAAATACTACTAGACGCTCAGAATTACGATGTATTGCCTGACTAGCAATACAGGGTCATACTATTGATATTATGTTCGTGTTTTGGTTTTTCATAACCATATTCATATAACGGTTTTTATTTGATTTTATACAACGTCATAAGACGTATTGTATGATATTTTACGGCATTGGCTCGTATAATGATTTTTAAGGCAAATGCCTATATTATGATTTTGATAAGGATTTGTATAAATGACTTTGGCTATTTTTATGGCCTATTACAAAGATTTGTATAAAATGATTTTGGCTATTTTACGGCCTATTACAATGATTTGTACGAATTGATTTTTGGTACAAATTTTATACCAAAGTTATATTGATGGAATATATTAAACTCTATGAATTCACTCGGCGTTATCGCTGACCTTTTCTTTTAACATGTTTTATCTCAGGTACTTGAAGGTAATTCTCGGGAAGACGATAAGAATTCATGGCCCGCACCTAAACTATATTTTCCATTCAAATACTTTGTAAAAATTTGTATGAAATATAATGACTTGGGACCGATGTAACTTTGATATTTATGAATGGAAATGATTTATTATAAAATGACGCGATTTTTATGCGTTGTCTATGATGTGAGTAATGTGCTATCCCGTAACACCAACTAGTCTTCCGCTGTATTGAGTTGTAAAAATTTGGGGGTGTTACAGTTTGGTACCAGAGCTCTCGTTATAGAGAACGAAAGATTTTTAAAACCAAGGTTTTGAATAAAACTTTTCAAAATCTTTTAACTACAAACATTTTTCTAAAAATGTCTAAAAATCTTTTGACTATAACGGTGCCGAAGAATTCCCGAGTTACCGACAAGGCCAAGACTGAGAAGTGTTATTTTAATATATATATATAACTTGGATTATATATATATATATATATATATATATATATATATGATGTAATTTTATTATATGATTGTTTGATGACTATTTTGATTTTTATACGAGGTATTTATACGACGTCGATTGTCACAAGAAATCCTAACTCCCCTAGTAAATTAATCGAAGCTATTCTCGTAGGAATTCTAGTTATCCTAGATCTAAACCAAGTTGTGGATAATTATGATCCCAGCAAATGGTTGATACTCGTAGAAATGTAGATATTAGTTGATTGTGAAATTGAAAGAAGAATTGGCGAGATTAAATCTGATATCGATGTCATGACGATCTTTCTTATAGAGTGGAGTTTGACAAAACATTACCACCTAGGAAGATTTCATCTGATTCGTTGTCATCCAATTCTTAAATTGAAATCGAAAGGGTGAATGTTGCACTTGAGGCTGTTATTGGAACCATTACCCAAAAGCCTCATGCCACTAATACCTTTCCGAGAAGTCTAGTTGAATGATCAAGTCATTTCATATTAATGACTCATTTGATAATTGTTGTTGTAAGAGCTAATAGGATTGGAAATTAAGTGTTGATTCATATTGAGATTGTATTGCCTTTACAAGGCCGAAGAATAAGGTTGTAAGTATTGGATAATGAGGTAGGATATTGAATTGAGTATAAAATTGATTGAAACTTGAATAAAGTAAAATTTAACTTGTATGGGATATGAGATTGTTAATAGAAGTCGTTAAGTCCTGTGATTGAATTATAAGGTTTTGATTGATTGATAGTTCGTGTTAAGGGTTGTTCCTAGACCATTGTCCACTAACGAGGATGCCCAGTGTCCAAGAAATAAAATGAAGAAATCTTCTTCTGAATTGGGACCGATGGATCTTCCGGGACAGGCAGGACACCTAATGGCTCTTGTAGATTAGTATTCATTGTGGTATCTTTTAAAAATCCCTAACTTAACTGAGATATCAGTTGGTAGGATGAGTTTTGAGAATTGTATGACATAGTGACACGTAATGTGTTACGGTACAATTTTGACTTGTTTGTGATTAATGAAAAGACTACCTTTGATTGCTAAATTCTACATGTATCGATGTTATCTATCTTTTCTTGCTTCTTCCTAATGCTCGCATTAGTGATGCAACCATTGAACAAGTACTCATCTTGATTTGAGTTACGTTGTGAATTATTCTTCCTGAGTGCCATCAAGGTCATGAACCTCATGATTATTTGGCTAAGCTCATTTCCTATCATATCGTAGTTAATTCTTGGTGAACAAGCTTTCATCACTCTTCTGCAGATCACACATTATTTTTATAAAGTTAAAACGGTATCCTTTGAGAAAATTTAATTTTCATCACTATAAGGATTATTTAAAGTGAGATTTATAAGTGATTGTTATCGAAATGAAGTTGATTATAAAACACCTTGGAAAACCTAATTGTTTTCATAACAAAGAAAATCTTTGTAAATTTATTTTTGATTCTTATTTAAGAATTAAGCATGAAAATGTTTTTATTATAAACATGATGATAAAATTTTGACGAACTGAGCATTGCATCGTTAATCTTGAAATTGTATATAGTTGCGCGCCTACATACAATTTGGAATGGACTATGCAAGACTGATTAGTAGTCACCATAAAACTAATGAATAAACACTACATTTTCTTTGAGGATTGTGAAAGATTAAATTTTAATGAGATCTGCAAGAAGTGAAAAATAAGGACATAGTGTTAGGGACACCTACATATGTGCCTGTAGCGTCTATTCTTCTGAGTTGAATTTACTCATCTTTGGAATTTGTCTTATTTGATAATTGACAATTCTTCCTTGTCCAATTCTTCCGTAGTGAGATTCTTAGGAAAAGTACTTGATTACCGAGTGTTGATACCCGACTGGATGTATCGACGTTCCTATCATTTCTTTTGATTTGATTTCATTTGAATGACCTGGGTAACGATCCGAGGAGCTTTCGAATGCGTACTCAAATTATGAAAACATGGGATATATTCATATTCATTAAATGTTTTCGTCTGTATCTGATTTGAAATTCTCTCGCATAGATTATGCGTTAACCTTACTCCTTTAAGGTTAGTTATGTCTCCAGATATCCTTGAACTTGTGAAGGATTATGAGTTATTATTAGTCTTTTGAGAAGTTCACATCTTATCGACGGCAATAAAACTGGAAAGTTGGAAATGCCAGTAGAATGGATTGATTGATTATGACATGACGACATTGTCTTAATTGACGGGAACTCGAATTGAATTCCCTAAGAGATAAGATGTTGATTATCAAAAGTGATCTAAATAATTCTTGATGGATGACCATATCATGTATTTAGACTTGAAATTATACCATGAATGGTTGTGAATTAGTCATAGATATTATAATCTAGAAGAACCTAATATTAATTTATTAAAAGATGTTTATCTTATCTGAAACTTTAGGAGTATTTGTTGATGAACTACCTAGACTTTTGCCATTAAGGCAAGTTGAAATTGGTATTGATTATATTCCCGGTGTTGCACTTGTGGCTTGTACACTATACGTCAGCACCATCTAAATTAAAGGAATTACCGTACAACTGAGAGAGTTTTCGGAGAAAGATTTTATTATACCAAGCCTGTCATCCTGAAGAGCTATGGTGTTATCATTCCTTATATTTATAGATTACTATGAACTGAGTAAATTGACAATCGAAAACGATATCCATAACTCGAAATGGAAGATTTGTTCGATCATTTACAAGGTTCTAGCGTATGTTTTAAAGATTTGACTCACGGCATGGTTATCATCAAATTCGCATCTGCAAAGAAGACTATGTATTCCAATCACTACATCCGGTACTTGTAATGAACATTATGAGTTCCACGTGATGTCGTTTGGATTGACTAACACACATGTAGCATTCATAAATTTGGTGAATCACGTGAGAAGGCTGTGAATTGATAAATTCATGCTTGTGATCATTAAGGACCATTTGTTTGTTTATAAGAATAAGAATGAGTCAATAATTAATTATAGATTGCCCTGAATTGGCCTAACAATAAAAACATGTACCTTGAATATTTAACATGTGATTAACGGCTTAATACTTTACATGATTTAACCGTGTGATTAATAGATAATGGAAGCTATATTGACTTTTCAAAGATTAGAACCATAACGCTTATGGATTAAAAACTTAATCTTTTACATAAAATGACCGTTGGATTAATGATGGTAAGATGTATGCATATAGACTCTTCAAAAATTAAGAGCCCTTTTAAGACTTTGGATTTTTACCAAAAAGAAAATGGAAATAAGTTTTGACAAATGTTTTAACAAAGGATGTTAAGGGATTATTCTCTTATACACAAACCATTTAACTAAACTTCTGTTTAGGGGTAAATGTTTGTATATACCTCAAGATAACCTAAAAAGGGATTGAGGAAACTATATAATTTATGACTTGAAATTTGAAACGAAAATTTTGCTTTTCAACTAAGAAAACTTTGACCAAAGTATAAACAAAGGTTTTTCGAACATTTACGAATCTTATTAAATATTTTCGATAAATCAACAAAAATCTTGTTAATTAAATTCAAATTTATTTTTGAATATTTTATATAATTGGTCGAACTAAGAAATTTAAAGTCTTTACGTTTGCATTTCACAAAAATTGAATACTTAATATTTAATTAGTTATAATAATTATTATTTAATTAATTGTAATAATTATCGACGCTTTAGACGACGGATTGGGTAAAACGGATAAAAATGATAGTAAAGACGAAACTAAAACTTAGAAAATATGAAGAAAGGTGAACGTAGTTACTGACGCATAATATAGAAAGAATATCTGAATGAATTGTGGACATGATAATTATATCATCATGAGAAGTGAATATAGATACCGACGCATTATGTAGAAAAGATAAAGAACCAATTAGGACATGTTCCTTAATAATGAAGGTGCAAAATAAAGTGCCGAACAATATAAAAATAAACGATGTTCGTAAAAAGGATAATATAAATAATAAAAAGTGGTTCGCGGCTAATGTGAACCATTAAAATAGAGAAGCCAATAGCGTTAAATGTATTAAAGGCCACTTGTGGTTGCCTAAATATGGAGATTGTGAGATATAGTTACGTTGGAATTTGTAAGTATACGTATTATATGTATGTCATTTATGACTAAAAGTATCTTTGTCTGAAGAAATTGTACTGATGGAAATTATGAAGGCAGACATCGCCTCATACATTAGTAAACGTCTAGCTATTGCAAAGGTCATCGTCTGAATTTGATTCGATTTGGGTCATCGTCGACAGACTGACCAAATCTGCTAACATCATTCTCGTTAATGATAGAATCTTGATGAAGAAATAGACTCTTTTATTTAAAGGAAGTTATGTAAACATAGTGTGCCTGTATCGAACATCTATATCAAGATCCTCGCTTCGCATCGAATTTCTAGAGATTTGCTCAGAAATCATTGAGAACGAACCTTGATGAGAGTACTATATACCACCCCAAATCGAAGGGACGAGGTAAAGTAACGATACAAAATACTAGAAGTCTTGTTTTATGTTTGAATGATTGACCTTTGGTAATGAATCGTATAATCGTTTTCCTTTGGAAGGATTATCATTGATAATCATCTTGTTAGGATTGAGATCGAATCTTGTTAGGATCTATATTAGAGCATCTATAAGCAGGAGTTGAGATGAAGACATCCGACATACACCCATTGTGAGTTGGACATGTCTCTTAGGTTTAAGGTTTCCCATGATGGCGAACCTGTCCTTGCAAAATACCCGACCCACGAGATCTGAAATGATTGTTGAAATTAGGATTTGATTATTAACTGCCGATAGTGGGCAGGAGGTTATGTGAATATGAAACGTAGATCTTGAAGTGCCAAATGGGTAGCAAAGTTATGCCACAATTTTTAACCTTGGAAAAAAAAATGAATTCATGATCTGACAAATCATGGGATATAAGTCCCCGTTGTATGGGACCATTGAGATGGTATAAAAGATTGGTTTGAAAGGCATATAAGCTGGATCTACCCTAGGACTTCAAAGACTGCGTGAATTATGTTTCGTATATCGAACTTGATGGAATATCTATCAAGTGAAAATCTGATTGTTCTTAGTAGATCGGCGAAAAGTTGCATTCATCAGAAACCCGTGAACATCATGGATAGAGAAAGTAAGTCAACATTAAGCCTGATCTTATTCCCGTAGTTATGTTTGCTGAAACTCGCGTGCTGTAATAGATTGCACTTGTGAGAAAAGACCGAATGTGGAGGAAATACCCACATGGCTTTAACTCTATAAGAAGCAAGTAGTAAGGTAAGATGATCTTTGAGGACAAAGATCCTGTTTAGGGGTAAATGCTGTGACAATCCGTCAATTTACGATTGATATTTTATTCTCAAATATTATTTGAAAATATTATTTTAATGTTACAATATGAACTCACTTATTTTTGGGAAGAAATTTGGATTTTACGTCTTGAAGTAGCATCGACTACGTTTAAACCGGAGGATTCTACGTTACGTGCTTACGTTTACATACACCGTCTTTGGTGACAGTCCGACATTTCAGAAAATAAATTTATCCGTGAATATTATTTTGGAGTTTTAAATTTGTGTTGGTTCATAAACCCACAAATTTACGAGAAGAGATTAGGACTTACGATTTTATTTTAACGTTCTTTACGACTAAACCGGAAACCTTAGGATTACGTATTTACGTTTTCGAACTCCGTTTTTGATGAAACAATTTTTATTGGATTCGTTTTGTGACGTTGATTCATAATTTATAAAAACGTTTTTCGTAAAACGACCCGAGGGCACGCAAATCGAGGAAACTAGAATCGAGGAGTACCCGTAAATAAATGGGGATGAGACAAGTGGGACACTTGTCCCACCCCCAAAACCGGCCACAACTAGCTACTTAACACCATGAGGTGTCAAGAGTAGCTAACAAGCCTTACACATGTCTTAAGCTTAAACATTAAGCTACCTTACAACAAAACCACTTGCCATTTACCATTTCTTTCATTTTCACCATGCAATACCACTCAAAATCCTCTCTACCCTCTCTCTAGTTCGTCCCATATCTCTCAAAAACATCCATCATTGATCAAATTTAACCATAAAATCCTATGTAATTCATATACATGTTGATGCCCTTTTGAAGCCCTATTGATTGGTGCAAGTTATAACATCCAAGGAGGAGTATTCATGGTGTCTTGGGGCTGATTTTCCATAAGGAGTTCATGGAGCATGGTGGTCTTGAAGATGGTCTTGGCTATGCACAAGTTTCTCCATCAAAAATCCATGTTTTGATCAACCTACATCATCATGGTGGTATAAAGATTGTCCTCCTCATCTTCTTGTTAATTTGATTATGTAAACATGTATTTTATTTCCTATTGTATATGTATATGATGATTATATGATGATAAAAATGTTATGTGGGGATTTGTTGTTGATAAATATGATTAAAGTGGTGAAAAACTATAAGAAACAAGGTTAAAATCATTCTTAATTTACATGGCTGTATAAAACAGTAAAGAAACAGGTCATGGACTGATAAAATGATGAAGTAGAAGGGATTTACAGTAAGCTATGGGTCTTGTACACATGTGAGAGTTGGCCATGCAACGGAATCATTGTAATGAGTGAGATATGATCAAAACAAGTTTAGGGTATAAATCTGAGGTTACTGTTTTGGACGATTTTTAGAAAATATTTAGAAGATGATTAAACAGTAGCTATAGAAGAGTTAAATGTAGCACATATTATGTAGTTTATGTGATAAAAATTTGAGCTTCTATCTCCATATAGAACTCAAGATATGGCAGTTTTGGTGAAAGTGAAGATAAAAAACAGATTTTTGGAAAATAAAGTATAATACTATTATATAAGCACTCAAAATTATATTGTATAAAATGTAAAGTTAAAACCCACTAACTCTTGGATTTTATTTATATAAATATGTACAATGATAAATAAGTGGACATTTTATAAAAATGGTAACTTGTTATGTTTTATAAGTTATAAAAACTATAAACATGATTTTTACGACTTTTTCGGCTATTGCCGTAAAATTAACGTTTTTCGCCAAATAAAACTTAGACGACCAAACCCGTCTAATGTAAAGCTTATAAAAGTCATATACTGATGTATAAGTAACTAATGCAAGTAAAAACCGATAAAACCCGAACTATAAGAAATACGGACATTTACGAGCTAACTAAACACATTGGACTAATAATTGGACTTAATAAGATAAATACTTATAAGAAGAACTTATTGGGCTTAACCCATTTGGGCCCAACTTGTAAAGTTTAAGTACTGATAATATAAGTACAAAATGGATTAAAATAAGTTAAAAAACTTATAATAAGCTTATTGGACTTAAGACGCGTAAATGGGTAAAACTAGTAAACTAATATAAAAGTTATCGACATATAACACTAAAATGAGTAAACGAGAATATGTAAACCCACTTGATCATCATATATATATATAATCATCATATGTATACATACTTGTTATTTTTATAAAGTCATTGGACAAACGTCTAAGACCGAGTATTATTTGTCTAGGTTTCCGTGATTGAAGCACGTACCGTACGTCCGAATTGCCGATAACCCGCCTTCCCACATCAACGTGAGTTCATAGCCTCGCACTCTTTTAAATGTTTTATAAATGTTTTATAAACTCGCGAGGGAGATAACATGTTAGTTTTATAAAATAGGACACCATTTGTCCTGATTGTTTGTTTATTGATTTTGGACCCGAATGATTGAATGACCCGATTGTATGACCTGATAAATGATTAAAGGACCCGATAGATGAAATTAAATGGATTATTAAAGTTAGGTTATGTCACTAAAAGTCCCATTAGCATGAATTGTGAACTACTGGGATTTGGTAGACGCTTATGCATTTAATAGTACTATTTGGGGACGATCACCCCAGTTCGCGCCTTGACGGTTGATCCCCGTCGTGCCACATTGATTGGTAAGCGAATTTATGTATGAGAAGATTTCCATAGCGTGACCTTTGTGACGACACGCTACTTTAGATGGGCAAAATTGGTATCGGGTTAGCTACCCGTTGTTGGTTTAGTAAGGTAACAATGTCATGCGGCTTATAATAATCCAAAACTAACGAAATACTACTAGACGCTCATAATTACGATGTATTGCCTGACTAGCAATACAGGGTCATACTATTGATATTATGTTCGTGTTTTGGTTTTTCATAACCATATTCATATAACGGTTTTTATTTGATTTTATACAACGTCATAAGACGTATTGTATGATATTTTACGGCATTGGCTCGTATAATGATTTTTAAGGCAAATGCCTATATTATGATTTTGATAAGGATTTGTATAAATGACTTTGGCTATTTTTATGGCCTATTACAAAGATTTGTATAAAATGATTTTGGCTATTTTACGGCCTATTACAATGATTTGTACGAATTGATTTTTGGTACAAATTTTATACCAAAGTTATATTGATGGAATTTATTAAACTCTATGAATTCACTCGGCGTTATCGCTGACCTTTTCTTTTAACATGTTTTATCTCAGGTACTTGAAGGTAATTCTCGGGAAGACGACAAGAATTCATGGCCCGCACCTAAACTATATTTTCCATTCAAATACTTTGTAAAACTTTGTATGAAATATAATGACTTGGGACCGATGTAACTTTGATATTTATGAATGGAAATGATTTATTATTAAACGACGCGATTTTTATGCGTTGTCTATGATGTGAGTAATGTGCTATCCCGTAACACCAACTAGTCTTCCGCTGTATTGAGTTGTATAAATTTGGGGGTGTTACAGAGAAAACATACAAAAACTATTTATATGCAAGCATGCACATATAACAACAATTTATTGCCTACTGTTTGCCCCATTCCCGTGGACTGTATTAGTTAATAGTGTAGCGCGAAATGTATGGATAGATCTATTCGGGTATTGACAACACCCGGCCTGTCGTGATCAGCTGTCACATGATGCTTAGGCCAAGCAGCAGGTTTATGTCATTGTCGGATTAAGGGAAACCTCATCAGGATAGACCCAATGGGCGTACTGAGAATCATGTCTAGCTTCTAGTACAGGGCAGTAGGAACTACTATAGCATTAGGATGTGATGTCCTGCTATCACCGTGGTGTTTTGCATATTGATACTTTATTTATTTAATTAAACCTGTGAATTCACCAACCTCGTGTTGACCCCCACATTTTACTTTATATGTTTTCTTAGGAAAGTAAGCAGGTTCATGCGTTGGATTCCAGCATTTTAGGAAGCATCATGTTTACCATCGGGCTGGGATATTTACTTCTGTTTTATAATAAATGTGGTTTTTCAGACAAGATACTAAGTGTGTACGATTAATTCATGTAATATGTTTTTAATGACTTTTGATCATTGCTCTATATGCTATGTGCTATCAATCCACCCAAGTAACACCCCAAATTACTATTCCGATGCATTTGACCAACATGGGGGTGTTACATTTTGTGTAATGGTTATTCACTTAACCAAGCTGACAAATGTGTATATAGCAAATTTGATGAATCTGGTAAAAGAGTCATCATTTGCCTATATGTTGATGATATGCTAATCTTTGGTACTGATCAAGTTCAGGTGGAGTTGACAAAAGATTTTTTGTCATCTAAGTTCTCCATGAAAGACATGGGGGAGGCTGATGTTATCCTTGGCATAAGGATTTACATGAAAGTGATCGTATTGTGATTTCCCAGTCTCATTATATTGAGAAGGTCCTGAAGAAATTCATTCACTTTGATTGTACTCCAGTGAGTACACCAATGGATACAAGTGAGAAACTGATGCCTAACAATGGTCAGGTTGTCTCCCAGCTTGAGTATTCTAGGGTGATTGGTTGCTTGATGTATGCCATGACTAGTACTAGGCCTGACATTGCTTTTGCTGTTGGAAAACTGAGTAGGTACACTAGTAATCCTAGTACTCAGCATTGGCAAGCAATTCAGAGGGTACTTAAGTATTTGAAAGGTACAATGGATTATTGTTTTTCATATACTGGATATCCTTTAGTGTTACACTGATGCAAGTTGGATCAGCAATACTGAGGATAATTCATCCACCAGTGGCTGGGTATTCCTACTTGGTGGTGGTGCAATTTCTTGGGCATCCAAGAAATAAACTTACATTACTAGTTCAACAATGGAGTCTGAGTTTGTAGCTTTAGCTGCTGTAGGAAAAGAAGCTGAATGGTTGAGAAACTTGCTTCTTGAGATTCCATTGTGGGTCAAACCAATGGCACCCATTTCTATCCGTTGTGATAGTGCAACTACATTGGCTAAGGCATATAGTCAGATGTACAATGGTAAGTCTAGACACTTAAGTGTTAGACATAGCATGATTCGTGAACTAATCATGAATGGGGCGATTTCAATAGAGTTTGTGAGGTCTCAAAAAAATTTATCTGATCACTTGACGAAGGGATTGGCTAAATACTTGCTTATAAAGTCTGCTAAAGGGATGGGTTTAAAAGTCCACTCTAGTCACTGAATGCTAGGACACCCAACTCCTTTCTGATGAAACTTAGGAGCTGAGTTCAATGTGGAAAGCTGAACATTGAGGGGACTAAAGCACATGTATATCATCCCAAGGATATGCTTGTACCTGCTGAAGGAGGATGAAGTTATAAACTTCTCAATGGTTAATATCTTTGAAAAAGTGTTGAAGCAGGAGCATGAACTAAAGAGGACCACCTATGTAAATGTTGAGGTTTCACCGTCTTAGGGAGCATGGACTTGGCTCTTACAACATTTATGAATTTGGATATGGACACATGGCTAGTAGTGTCAGGAGTTGTTATGTATTTGAACACTTGTGTGTATTTTATATTCAGGTAATCAAAGTAGTTGAAAGGGTTCAATTCTTAGAACACCCTGATTCTCGAATGTTTGAAGTATAATATACTAATATGGAAATTCAATCCTCATGATATTTTCATGTATGCACATGTTTGTTAAAGTTAATTTTCATGCAAAAGGAATTGTACTATATTGGGGAGGATTGTTGGAAATATAGTTTAATTGTAGGTTCAGTTCATACTGATGAATGGGTAAGGAGGTACAAAGTGTACACTCATAAGTCCCTGAACACCCAGACTCTTATAGTGGATAACATGTTGTTCAGCATTGTTGATGATATTCAGTGAGTTAACTCTTCAGGGAGTTGAAGTCTGGACTGAAGGTATTCATCAGGGAGTAACTTCACTGAAGACTTGTCTTAAGTGTTTACTCATCAGTGAGTCTTCTTCAGTACTGAAGGCTTCAGCGGGAACATCCTCAGGATGGTTGATGCTTCAGTGGGACTTAAGGATAGGCAATACTGAAACTGTAAAAAATATACTTGCAATGGTCTTTGACCTATTCAAGTGGCAGTTTAACTGCATTAATGACCACGTTTAACATTGGTCAAGTAACCAGTATCCTATTATTATGGAGCACATTAAGAGGAGATTAATTGGCTGTTAATTCCTCTTAATATCATTGACTAGGGCTTGAGTACTACACCTATAAATAGGCGTTAATAGCATTGTATGTAGACACACAGAAACAAAAACATATAACAGCGAAAGGGTTAGAGATTTGTGCCTAAATCACTAACTACATTTGGTCTTGTCATTTTATCATAATCCTTGGATTATCTAACTTTGGAAATGATTACTAGAGAGAGATAGATGAAGAACTAGAGAGAGAAAGTAGAGAGAGGTTGGAGATAGTAATGAAAGATTAGATTAGAAGTGTGTGTAATATATAGCCCACCCTACATGTGGGCTTTGTGGGTTATATTTTTACATATTGGATCACGAGCCATACTAGATGTATCTCGTTGGAGTGACAGATCCTTCCTAAATACGTAAAAACGTATTTCCAACAATCTCCCCCTAATGGAGGTCACTCCAAGTTACAAAATCCTAAATAGTCTATAGCTCGTGATCTATGCTAACAATTATGTGACCGAGACTTCCTTTGGAAAAACGTATTTCCAACAATCTCCCCCTAAGGAAGGTCACACCATTTTACAAAATCTTAAACCTAGCATACTATGCTTGTCTTGGATCTTGTTCTTGTGAATATGTTGATGAGATCTTTGACTTTAGTCTTGAGCATGTTTCCTTGCCTTAACCTTGTGCATTCATCACTTGTGAAATTCGCCTCCTCGTGACTTTATGTTCCACATACTTACACCTTTATAAATTCTTGAAAGCTTCAGAGTTTGATACAGCGGAAGACATGACTTTTAGGCTTTCTTGAATTTGTTAAAGTGTTAAGTGCAGAAAGTATAAGCATGCGTGGATGACTTCTTCTCGGATACCGCAATGCCACCTTCTTGTTACGCTGCATAAGACAATTAGCAACAAAAAAAAGACATGGATGAAATGGCTTTGAACATTTCAACCTAATTAGGTAGCATTTTACCTCCGGTCGGTGGAGACCGTTGGACGATATTAAATATCGTACTTGTGGCATGTAGTTTCAATTAAGAACCTCCTTTACAAGATTTCACGGGTAAACCGTTCTCTTTATTCGACCGTCCAAAGCTGATTGCGAACATTAAGAGTGAATCATTTGGATAATATTATCCGCATGATTTGAAGCCGTCAATTCCGATTCCTGGAACAAGTTTGATTCATTAAGAACTTCACCATCGTTGCTTTCCAGTTGTCACGAGCTTGATTCGTATAGAATCTTGCAAGTTGTGTACCAAGTGCTGTTTGAGGTTGACACTAGAAGGATTTCCACTCATCACTGTGAATACTTTAGAGTGTCACTCTGAGTGTTCTGGAAAGATCACTAAGATATTGCGTAGAGGCCTGGAACGATCCTTCCTAAATATGTAAAAACGTATTTCCAACAGGTCTTTTTCCAAGTAGGTATTCGTGATACCTAGGCATTAGGGTCAAATAGTTTAATTTGGTAAGTGATTACACGATTTCAAGTGATATCCGGTAACCATTGTTTTGGTACGTAGCTAGGTTTTGATTATCTTACCCTAGTTGTGACGAGTAAATACCAACAGACTCCATTGTTGAACAAGTAAGGCAAGTTTGCTTCTTGGATGCCAAGAAATTACACCACCACCAAGTAGGAATACCCAGCCACTGGTGGATGAATTATCCTTAGTATTATTGATCCAACTTGAGTGTAACCTTTCAACACTAAAGGATATCCAATATAACAAAGACTATAATCCATAGTTCCTTTCAAATACTTTAGTACCCTCTTAATAGCTTTCCGATGCTGAGTACTAGGATTACTAGTGTACCTACTCAGTTTACCTACAACAAAAGCAATGTCAGGCCTTATACTAGTCAGGACATACATCAAGAAACTAATCACCGTAGAATACTCAAGCTGGGAGACAACCTGACCATTATTAGGCATCAGTTTTTCACTTGAATCCATAGGTGTACTTCACTGGAGTATAATCAAAGTGATTGAATTTCTTCAGGACCTTCTCAATATAATGAGACTGAGAAATTACTACCATCACTTTCATGTTAAATCCTTATGCCAAGGATAACATGAGCCTCCCTCATGTCTTTCATGGAGAACTTTGATGACAAAAAATCCTTTGTTAGACCAACCTGAACTTAATCAGTGCCAAAGATTACATGTCATTAACATATAGGAAAATAATGAATCCTTTTACCAGATTCATCAAATTCGCTATATGTACATTTGTCAACTTGGTTAAGTGAATAACCATTAGATAAAACCACTTCATCAAATTTTTGGTGCAAATTGCTTAGATGCTTGCTTCAGTCCATATAAGGACTTAATTAGTTTACACACCTTAGTTTCATGATCTGGCATGATGAATCCCCGAGGTTGGTTCATATAAAACTCCTCATCCAAATCACCATTCAAGAATGTTGTCTTCACATCCATCTGATGAATAATTAGATTGTGAATTGATGCCAAAGCAATCAACATTTTTATGGTACTGATACGTGCTACTAGAGCATAGTATCAAAGTATTCTATCTCAGACTTTTGTCTAAAGCCCTAAATGACTAACCTTGCTTTGAACTTTTCAATAGTTCCATCTACCTTCAACTTTATTTTAGAGACCTATTTGCAACCAAGTAGCTTGTAAAATAGAGGTAGATCAGCCGTCATCCAAGTATTGTTGCCCATGATGGAATCTATCTCATCATTAATTGCTTCTTTCAAGAAAGCAATATCATGGGACTTCATTGCTTCATCAAATGTTTTAGGATCATCCTCAACATTAAAGTATTAAGAGTGTTGGTTAGAGACCTCACCCCTTGTACCTTCAATTAAGTATAATGGAAATTCAGGTCCAAAGTTCCTTGGAGTCCTATGCCTTGTTCTTTTTCTAAGCTTAGGCCCAAGTTGTTGAACCGCAACCTCATCAGTGACTTTTTCAGGTTCCACAAAAACACCAACTTCTTTGGCTCTAGGAGTTATGAGGATTAGTCTAGGTACTAATGAGAATCTAGTATCATTAAAATTAGCATCCTTTGATTCAATGAGTGAGTTTATTAAAATTGAATCATTAGGATCAATAACATAGAACCTATAAGCCTTGGAATCCTTAGCATAACCAACAAAGATGCATTCAATGGCTCTTTCACCCAAGGTTTTCACCTTTGGATCAAGGAGTCTTACAACTGCCCTACAAGCCCAAACCTTGAGGTAGTTCAAGTTTGGTTTCCTTTTAGTACAGAGTTCATAAGTGGTTATCTTATTCCTTTTGTTGGGAACCAAAAAGAGCTTAACATAGCTTCACCCCAGAACCCTTGACTCAGCCCTGAATAGGAAAACATAGAGTTAACCATTTCTTTCAAGTACTCTATTTTTCCTTTTAGATATACCATTTTGTTGTGGGGTATAGGGGGCAGTCATTTCATGGATTATTTCAACAGACTGAAAGTACAAAGTAACCATGTACTCACCTCCCTTATCAGTCATAATCTTTTGATTTGGACTCTTTGTTGTAATTCAACTTCAGTTTTGAATAATTTAAATATATCTAATGCTTCATCGTTAGTATGTAACAAATAAACATAACAAAACTTTGAAGTATCATCAATAAATGTTACCACTTATTTATTATTCCCTAATGAGGGAGTAGCATGCAAATCACATTGGTCACTATGGATTAGCTCCAAAGCTTCAGTTTCACGTTTTACATTGTTATATGGTTTCTTAGTTATTTTGTTTAGTATGCAAGTCTGACACCTATCAATGTCCATGTGAAAGGCTAGAATTAACCCATCCTTAGACATATCTTGCATCCTCTTAAAGTGGACATGGCCAAGCCTAGCATGCCATATTGATGAATCATTCAGTTTAGTGGTAGACATAAAGGCTGAACCAATATTTACACTAATAGTATTAATTAAGTTAGTACTGCTAGTTGTTTCATAAACTATATTAAGCCTGAAAATTTGATTGCACATATAGTCAAAACCAATAAACACACCATGTTCAGATAAAACAAATTTATTAGATTCATTCACTTGTTTATAACCATAATAATTTAAAACACAACTAGAAACAAAATTCTTCCTAATATTAGGAACATGCAAAACATTAAACAAGGAAATAATATTTCTAGATCAATATATAAAGATCTACACAATTACGTCCATGCACTAAGGTTGTTGAATCATTCCCATGTGAAGAATAGATCCATCATTCAGTGACTCGTAAGTCTTGAACCGGCATCTATCTTTACACACATGAACAGTTGCTCTAGAGTCAATCCACCACGACATCATAATCATGCACAAAATAAGCTTCAGATACACATGCAGCACAATAAACCTAAAGAGATTTATTAAACATATTCTTACCTTTCAGTGTGTTGTTGGAATCAATCATTGAACCATTTATGCCTAATCTACTGACTTTTCTACAAATACCAACACCTTTGCAATCCCTTTTCAAGTGTATAGGTTTCCCATACTTCAAACAAGTCACCGAGAACTTCTTGTTAGGATTAGCTTTGGTTTTGCCCTGATGCTTACGTTTGCCCCTATTATCATCGTACTTGAAAGAGTTGTTATACTCCACCATATTGACAACAGATGACAATAACATTGTTGCTTTCTGGCTTGTCATTATCCTGTACCATGAGGCACTCCTCATAGCGTAGATGACTGCCCAACTCAATAATAGTTAAATCCTTCTTCTTATGTTTCAAGGTGTGCTTGAAATCTTTCCAAGAAGGAGGGATTTTATCTGTGACACAAGAGTTCTGAATGGTCTCATCCATGTATATATTATGTTGTGTAAATATTCTGTGTATACCAGAAAGTTCATTGTATTGTTCCATGACTGGTCTTGAATCATTCAATTTGTAATTAGTGAAATCACTTACAAGTAATTTCTTACTTGATGCATCCTCGGCCATAAATTTAGCTTCCAAGAAATTCCCTAGTTCTTTTCCAGATTTAACATCTTGGTAAATATCAAACAAGGAATTAGGCATACCATTGAGAATGATGCTACGACACACATAGTCATCATTCTCTCATTTGCTTCTTTTCCTCGTGTCCTCCAAGGTAGCATCATCACCACCATCTGGAATTGGAGTAATCAACACATACACCACATTCATGATAGCAAGAAGAAAGGGCATCTTCTTTTGCCATCTCCTAAAATCCACCCCTTCAAACTTATCCAGCTTGAAGAAATTAGCCAAAATATGCTTCATTGCAGACGCCATTGATTATCACAAAATAGTTTACTTGGATTGTTGGTGTTTATTCGTCCCAACCAGGGTAAGATAATCAATCCTAGCTACATACCAAAACATTGGTTACAGGATATCACTAGGAATGGTTACATACCAAAACAAGTGAATCGTGTTATCACTTTTCAAAGTAAACTATATGACCCTAATGCCAAGGTATCATAAATATTTACTTAGGATAAGAGCAAATATTTGTTATAGATTTTTGGCACAAATCTATAACCCTTTTGCACATAAGTGTTTCTTGTTTTTCTGTTGTATCTTCATGCAGATGATATGATCATCTTTTTATAGGCGATATACTCAGCCCTCGTCAATGATATTAAGAGAAATTAACAACCCATTAATCTCCTCTTAATATGCTCCATACATCATCAATAGTAGTTACATGACCAATTAAACGTGATCATCAATGCAGTATAACTGCTACTTGAATTGGTTAAAACATATTTCAAGTATTCTTGTTAGCTCTAGTTATTTCTATCCTTCAGTCCTACAGCTAACTCTAAAGTGTATTCTTGTTGAAGCCTTCAGTACTGAAGAAGACAGACTGATGAGTAAGCATGCTGAGGTGATGAATACCTTCAGTCGAGAGTTACACCCCCCTGAAAAGTTAACTAAGTGATGCTAACCAACATTTAACCATTATTTGATTCAAACGTTTAAAGACTTATGAGTGTACGCTCCTAACCTCCTGACTTTTATCCGGTATGAACTGAACTCACAATTAAACTATATTTGCAACGCAACCTTCTTTAATTTACGAATGATATCAATATGTAAATAAGGAAGTTGTGCATCGATAGAAGAAAAACTGTAAAAAGAAACATTTAATTTAGTCAAGTCGGCATTGCAATATTAATTTTACTATAATACGGACTACCATGCATGATCGCCTATATATATATATTCTCCTCGCTTTTGTTTCAAGACACATACGATCTTAGCTATCTGCAAAAACCCTAAACACGATTCTTAACTTCAATCTTCATTCAATCAAAGTCGATCATGGCTTCTTTACCTGAGCTTACTCCAATAACTAAGCTGGCAACCTACAACTCCACAAAGACTAATCGGAACCCGGTGGTTCAAGTGACACGAATCGAAAAGACTGGAATCAGGCACAAATATAAACTCTTGTTATCAGATGGTTCCACTACAACAAGTCACATGATCTTCCACGCTAATACTCATGTATCTTTACGTTTAAAAGTGTGTGCAAATATAAAGTGCACGCTTCCTAAACCGTGGAGTATATGTGCGTCACCAAACAATATACACACTAAAAAGTGTAGACAAAAATTTAAGTAGTCCACGCAAAAAAAACGTGGAGAAAGTTCCCAAAAGTGCACACTAAAAACCGTTGAGATGGTTCCCAACAGTGCACACTAAAAACCGTGGAGAAATTATCCAAAAGTACACACTAAAAAGCGTGGACAAACTGAAGTACAAATGGAAAAAAAATCTCCACGCTTTTCTGTGTTAACTATTTTAGAATACAACTAATACACAAAATCTGCAACAATTTTGGAATACAATTAATATAAAAAAAATCTGTAACTGATATCAAAAAACACACAACATCTGTAACTAATCATTAAAAATAATGAAATCTGCAACTAAAGGATACCAATTTAATTTACTTGAATTTGCCACTAGTCACAAAGGATACCAATTTAAATCTACAAATCTGAAGCAACAGTTACATAAGACTAAATTCAAATCTTGTGTCTTCATCAAGCTCCAAATCTTGTGTCTTTATAAGCTCCAATCTTGCGATTTCATCAAGCTCCTATCGTCTTCATCTACATTTGTAAATATTAGTCATGGCTAGCATATTTTAAAAACCAAAGTTATTTGGAGCAAGAGGTGCATCACTTGGACCTGAATAACGCTAGATCATCTGTGGTACCATGGATCCAAAAATAGAAACTATTCAACCTATATCCATATATCCAAAACTATATAGATTGTAATATATCAATTACCACAAGCAGTATCGAGGTTGACGCAAGCATAATATATACAGCAAAGAAAGAGGTCTTATGCTAATCCTGTCATCTTAATTTTAATTTGTAGCAAATACGACATTGATAGCAAAAAGAAGGGACATACTTAATTTATGAGCAAAACAACCAGATACTATAACCGAGTGATCGTCATAACTAAGTTAGAATGTCTATATCTGTTCACATCAATAACGAATCTTTTAGTGTGTTTTGAGATGGGTCCGTTCCACATTTATTTCTTTTAGAATAAAGGAATATGCTGAATAAAATTATGGAAACCATATTGTTCTAAATTACACTCAAAGTACAATTCAGGGGACTTCAACCTATCTAAATTACACTCAAACCATATTAGCTACAAGTGGGTCGATTTGGGTTGAATGAATTGGCTAAAGATATAATCAAAACAAAACGATTCAAATAGATCGGGAAGAAAATGGGTCAAAAGTCGTGCAGAGTGTGCACAAATGCATAAAACCTCATAATATGCTTCCTTAAATAACTTAAAATATAATCATGAAACTAAAGCAGAGTTGGATATTTTAAGTGAAGCTGTTTAAGTAAGATAGCGCACCATAGAATGTACAAACAGTCATTTTCCCAGATACTCCTTGATCTAACTATTATTAGCAGTACGTACATGGGCAACATACGTACTAACTACTAATTAAGGAAACTTAGACCATAAGATTAGAAGTAGTGTACATGTTTTGGTCATATCAGTTTGACATTGTTCTATTTTGTGCTACTGATCACACAGACAATGAAGTAAAAGGAAATACATTATCATACCCGTATCTCTCACTAAGCAACTGATGGGTGGTCCATGACAGGTGAGTAAGTATCCTCATCCATGAAGGGATTGGAGGGTGACAGGCTAGAAGAGGGCTACAAAAGAAGTTATCTTTCAAACAAGGGACTGAAACATGTATTTACATATGTAAATAATAAACCCATACATGTTTGTCAGTTGTCACATATACCAGTAGCAGATCAGAACTAATGGATGTTTATGATTACTATCTAGTTTCCACTTTCAAATAGCATACCGTATAACATTAGAAGTAGAGGACATGGAATCAACTTATTAAAACATAACAAGGAATTTACCTGGAACGAGATTTTCTGTCTTATCTGCTAGCAGTTCAATGGGTTAAACGGATGAAAGCAAATAGTGAATGGGTTAAACGGATGAAAGCTGATAAAAAAAGCAAATAGTGAATGGGTTAAACGGATGAAAGCTGCCCTTTGCTATGAGGATTTTGTAACCAACCTCACCCAGACGTATATACGACGAATATGATAGTTGTTCTATAACAACCAAAAGGTTTTATTAGAAAAACGATAAAACATCATCCATCCTAATGACACTAGAGCAGACGGCATCTCTAACAAAAAGAGAGCCTGCAACACATGATTGTCAATCTCAAATTTTGACAAACAGAAAGCACGTAGATGAAATAATGGGTTGATGCCATCATGAAACAGGTTTAATGGAGTAAGAAGCCTCAAAATACGAAGACACCAAGAACTATGATTGTAGAACAATGTTAAAGTTATAGCAGCTTATGGGGTGTTCGTTTCGGCTTATGTGTGGGCTTATGAGCTTATTTGATATATTTCATGAGCTCCAATTTTAAGGGCTTATCTCGAGACTTATGGGCTTATATAAGTTTATCATATCCTAATAAACTTATATAAACCCTATAAAAATAAGTCGGAAAATCAGGACACTAAAATGTAAGACGAAATCAAATAACCTTATAAACCGACACATAAACCGCAACAAAACCCCCTAAACAGAATCCTATTTACCAAAAACAAACCCATCTACACACCTAACACTATCATACTTTATCACCTTTCAAAGCATAATATCTGATTTTGCGCAAAGACCGAACCATTCCAGACAAAGTACCTAATACAAAGAAAAAGGTACCGACCGAACCAAAACATGTTCATCCCTAATTTCTAATTATTCGCGTTTTGCAAACCTCGAAAAAACCAAAATTAATCAACTTCTAGAATCATGTTAACCAAAATCATATCAATACATAGACCATGATCACAGTCCCTGACCAAAGTATCACACCGCTAACATTATACAATTTCATCAAACAATCATAACAGCCTAACTAACTAACTAATCGATTCAAGTTTCATTAAAAGCAATAAGCATTAACACACTAAAACTTAACAATCAACAATCAAACACGTGTATACCTTTGATGCGTGGCTATTGTAATTGAGTACTGAGTGGACCGATTAACAGACTAACTAACTAACCGATTAACCCCAAGCTGAATCAATTAAAAAAAGATGAAACCCTAGCTGAATCAAAACCCCGTTGAAGATCAATAACCCCGCTGATCAATAACCCGCTGAAGATCAATAACCGATTAACCGCCATTTATCCTCATGAATCGATAACCCTACCTGAATCAAAAAAACTTATTGGATTTGTGAATCGATATAAACTGTGAATGGATTTGTTATTTTGATTTGTGAATCAAAAAACGGTTGATTGTGAATTGGGGATAACAACGGTTAATTGTGAATAGATATATTTGTGAATTGGGGATATGTTATTTGCTATTCGTGATTTAGGGATAATAACGGGTGATTTGTTATTTGTGAATTGGGGAACTCTTATTTCCCTTTGTTATTTGTTACTTTGTGAATGGGAGATAAAACCCGCTTTGACCCGCTTCAATTAAGTTAGTAGATCCGCTTTGACCCGCTGCTAAATCAATAACCCCAATTGAGTTAGAAAAAGCATCTATTTGGTTTTAGATTGAAAATTTAGTCTACGCTTTTAATCATCACTTTTTTTTCTTTCCTTTATTTGTTAGTCAAATTCTACACGCTTTTAACCGTTGTTTAACATTTTGCACGCTTTTATCCATTTAGTTTTTTTACATACTATTTTGTGTGGACAAAAATAACAAAAAGTCTACACTTTCCATTCCGTGGAGAAATAAGTGTGGATAAACCACACATTTTCTGTAGTGTTCAGACTTCCTTGACGCTTATGTCGAGTGCACGTTGAAGAAATCAAAGGAGTTGAAGGAAGGTTCCATTGTTCGACTGTGGTCATATCTACGTGCTGAAGTAGACAACACCATGTAAGTAATTCTGTTCATCTTTATAATTTAAGAATACGATACTGTTTTATATGGGATACTGTTTTATATGGGATACAATTTTATGGGATTAGTGAGTTTTATTCATTATAAACTCTTATTTACATATTGTTTGATGACAAACGGGCTACTAGCTGCGTTGTGAGCCCCTTTTGGATTGCAAAGCTAATCCTAATATCGCATTCAAACTTTTGCGTGTGCAGGGTCATGAAAATTCTTGATCTAGACGTGATCCCTGATATCATGCCATTAGATCTTACCCGTAGACCAATATGGGAGCTGAAAACCTATGAATCCACAAAGATTAATCCCAACCCTGTGGTTCAACTGATACAAGTTAAAAAGACGGAAAAGCACCTATACAATCTTTTGTTATCGGATGGTTTATACTTTCATGAAGCTGATTGTACGTTGAAGAAATCGTTGCAGTTGGAGGAAGGTTTAATAGTTCGTTTGGATGAATATATGCGTACAAGTGTAGACAACACCACCACGTAAGTAATTACTGTTTTATATGATGTATATCTTTCTTAATTGTGCTTATTTTACAGTATATAAACTGTTGACACGAAAAAGGACTATAATTACTGTTTTAGTACATGCCCTAAGGACTTGTGCGGTAGTATATAAATTTATTAATAGATAACTGAGACTTTAAAATCGAATAATATTTTATTGATCTTTGAAGGTTTTTAGGCTAAATATTACATTTTGTTTTATTTCTGATGATACTCTTGTTTGTTTTCCTTTGCATACATATTTATGAATTAATTTCTCTTCTAATTATTTTGTGTAGGGTCATTAGAGTTCTCGATCTAGATGTGATTGGTAAATGTGAGATCATTGGTCATCCAAAACCATTCCCTTACAGCGCGACCACTTCGGTTGAAGATACCTGTAAGTGAACACCCCCTTTTAAAGGGCTCTTGTATTCCGGTTCAGGATTATTGTCATGACAGCCTTTCTGAAGATGAACACTCTGTTTTGGAGGGCTCTTGTAGTTCGGTTGAAGATTATTGTCATGACAGCCTTTCTGAAGATGAACACTCCGTTTTGGAGGGCTCTTGTAGTTCGGTTGAAGATTATTGTCACGATAGCCTTCTTGAAGATGAACACTCTGTTTTGGAGGGCTCTTGTACTTCGGTTGAAGATTACTGTCATGACAGCCTTCCTGAAGATGAACACCCCCTCTTAAAGGGCTCTTGTAGTGCGGTTGAAGAATACTGTCATGACAGCTTTCCTGAAGATACACACCCTCTTAAAGGGCTCGTGTAGTGCGGTTGAAGAATATTGTCATGACAGCCTTCCTGAAGATGAACACCCCCTCTTAAAGGGCTCTTGTAGTGCGGCTGAAGATTACTGTCGTGACAGCCTTCCTGAAGACGAACACCCCCTTTTAAAGGGCTCTTGTAGTTCGGTTGAAGATTACTATCATGACGCCTGCTTGGAAACGTCAGAGAAACTTGAGTGGGGAACAGAAACTGAAGATGGATTTATAATGCTGGAAAAAAGTTTGGACTACTGAGTTGCTTCAAATCAATGGTTTGGTTGTTGTTTCTGTTTTAATCAATGTGAGGTCTTGTTCGGCTTAGAAGTTAAACTATTTAGCTATGTTTTAATCTGCTTTTGAATATTCAGACGGCTCATATTGTTTGTTATGCTTTTTAATGAAGTATTAAGCAAAAACTTTTACTATAGCTTTACTTGACATGTATGATTATGGTGAATTTCCAGTTTTTGGTGCAATGTTCTTTAGTATATATCATTTTACCAGTAAACCATTGGAGATCTTACTCGTTAATAAAACTTGGTTAACCCAAGTTTGGGTTACTTTTAGAATGAGCATGTTGGGGTTGATTCTTAATCAGTTCAACGTGTCCAAGTATATGATCCAACGGATCAAAGACTTATGACTAAACAACAATAGATTAGACTTATATATTATCTAATACGTATGTTACGGGTATGAATAGTAATTATACTGACCCAGGCGGATTACCCACATTATAAAGACCGAGGCAGCAGAAGACTGACTAAATAGGAGGGAGTTGGCCATATACATTTTGTTCTTGAAGATTTCACTTGAACATTGGAATCTGCTAGTTCATGCATGAGTTACTAATCTAGAAAAAGTAAGGACGATTCATGAAAAAAATTAAAACCAAGGACGAGGCTAGGGATTTAGCCTAAACCACGGACAGTTTGCTGCCTCAAATTTTCAGCTCAATGTCTTTTTACTGGCTATTTAAAATAAACAACATTCATGGCAAGAATATTCAACTTCAAAACGATAAATCTCTCATCACAACATTAACCAACTATAACAAAAATCATTTAAAGTTGATGAGAATCCGCTATAACAAACACAAGAATTAAAGATAATAACCATGATTAATTTTCAAGAAACCACTGCGTCTAATCTTTCAAATTGTTCCCATCGGCTGCAGAATATCCCAACTTGAAATCAAGATACTGGGCTTGTATAGCTTCAAACTGCCTCATACACTGAAAATGAAAAAATAATAATTTGAAAATGAGCTCAAAGTCAGAATCTCGGGGCACTTTTAGCCATATGAATGAACAAAGGAGATTCAAAGTTCATAGTTTATTACTTGAGAAGAGATCTTGTAAGATATTCCCTTGCGGTTGCCAATGCTTGACTAATTGTATGCAATGATAAGACTCCATAAACATAAAAATAGTCATTACATGACCAATTAAATGTGGTCATCAATGCAGTATAACTACACTTGAATTGGTTAAACCTGTTACAAGCACTCTTGATGAAGCCGAAGAAGACTGATTGAAGTGTAAGCCTTCTGAGAATAAATCTTCAGAGGTATTATTCCATGATGAATAGCGTTAGTCCAGAGTCACACTCCATGAAGAGTTAACTCACTGAAGATCGTGTAAACAACATTTAACAACTATCTGAGTCATGATGTTCAGGGACCCATAGGTGTACACTCCATACCTCCTGACCTATTATCCAATATGAACTGTACCCACAACTGAACTATATTTCCAACATAGTAGAGGTAGGTAGTTGGTAGTTTTGCTTCTAAACTTCTAGTGTTTCTTGTTTGCTTTGCTTTTTGTAATTCTTAGGCTTTGGGTTTTTGTTGGTGGCTTTAGGGTTTAAAACGCCTAGTTGCCTCCCATTGTCCTTTCCTTTGCCCCGTGTTTTGTTCCCTTTTTCCCTTTATGTACGTACTAGTTTGTGGACGTATTTAAATAGTCGTGTGTTAGGATCGAACTCGAGACTATGGGATTGCACACAAATGTTTTATTTAATTAATTAATTATGTTTTATTTAAATATAGTTAATTAGTTGACGAGTGTTAAAACTGTGATTAACGACCGTTAAGTATTTAATGGAAAATGACTAACGGATGTTAAATGTAAAAGTGGTAACTAAAGATTGTGTCCCAAAGTTATTTTGGGAGCAACATATGGTCGGCCCCTATATGGGGAATATATGTGTTTTGGTCTTGGTTTTTAGACTAGAATATATTCTCTATAATTAGTTCTAGCCTAAAACCTAAGCTACCTTGACACTATAAATACAAGGCTCTAGGTATTCGGCCGAGCCCTACTCTTGGGTTGTTCGGTTTGAATTTTCCACTTCTACGACACGGTGCTGCTCGTGTAGACCTAGCTTGTCACGTAGCTTGTTCGAGACGAGTGTACAGGAACATAGATTCAACCTTTGTTAGGTTGATCTTGGATTGGTGATTGTGTTCTAGTTATTGGAAGCATTGCAAGGTAAACTCCCGTTTATTTTATGTTCAGTTAATTATGTGCATGTTATGATTATATGATCCTGAATCGCTTCCGCATGTGCTATGATGTTTATTTGTTTTGTTTATCAAATAAATGTTATGTTAGATCTAACAAATCAACAGTGGTATCAGAGCCGTTTTAACATTGCAATAATTATTGAACACCTATGATCTTAATATTGTATTGTTAAAACATGAGATTTAGGGTTTACACATTCTTTTATTAAAAATTCGGACCAATTTTGCTTGCATCACACGATTATTGTGTTATTGCTAAATAAAGAAAAGATTTTCTTGTAAACCCTATATTTATCATGTTAGATCTTAGGATTTAATTACTTGATTAAATGTTAGATCATGTAGTTAATTAATCGAGTAACGATCCTACATAATAATCTTTACTTGTTTTAAGTGATTATATGGATAAAATTATAATCTTTACTTGTTTTTTAAGTGATTATGTGGATCCATGATTTACATGCATGTTGTCATGGATCAAACTTGTCATGTGGTAAATGTTATGAATATTTGTCATATCTTCTTATTTTTGAATGAGATCATAAAATCTTTAATTAGGGAAGACTTAATATTCTATTAAAAACCCTAGATTTAAAAGGATTTATTACCTAAATAAATGCATGTGGTTATGTGATTTATTTTTAGCGCATATATTTTGTATATTTGTGCTTAATAGTTATTTTTTGTCTAATATATTTTTGATATATGCCATGTGTTTAACTTTTTTTTGTCTAAAATGTTGTAAACAATGGGTATATTTTCCAAAAATATAAATTTGACTAAATAACTATATAAAACTAATAGATTTATTAAGGAATTTAAATGAGACCTATTATTAAATGTATCTAGTGCTTTAATTATAAGTTAGTATCCTTATTCGTAGAGTGTTCCATCTCGATATTTCATCTTGGCTGAGTGTGTTAGGTTTACGAATTAAAGTGCCCTCGCTCCCTAAATGGTTATAGAATGGCGTCGACGGATAATGGTTACTGAACAAATAATCTAGCACTCTATAATTCTTTAATGTGGTCATTTAATCTTCAAGAAAATGTCTATAAAAAGTTTTATAAAACTTATGCTATGGAGTTGTATGCATGCTTCTCCATACATAAAACTTTTGATTTAACACATCAAAATAATACCCATAATTTAAGTTGAATGCCATCTAATTGAGAACACTTGAAGTTGCAATTTTAGTCAAGTAAGAGCCTTGGATTAAGATTGTGATGAAAGAAAACCATTCATATGAGTGAGATCTCGATTGAAAGTTTTACGTTCAATAGATTAGAAGACTTAATTGAGTTAGTTAGTGAGAACTAGAAACTCAAGGCATTAGAAAGGGACTAAACATGTTTACAATGCAAAGTTATTAAACTTGCAATGTAAGTCCATTAAAATACTAGAATTGCAAAATGGGTTTGTCAATTAAATTGTTCGACAAGTTGCCATGCTGAATATATTTATTACTAGCAGATCAACTGATGTAGTAAATTTATGTCACCATGGGTACTAGTAATTCAAGGAAAATACTATGGTTAATTTATTAACTTGGGTAATTTTATTTTCTTGAAAGTATCGATTATCGAAAATACTAATACATAAACTCTTTCTGTAGAAATGGCTCATCCCCAAAACAACTCTCAACATGTGTCTTCTACCCTCAAAACTTTCTTTTAAGGCGAGAAGCTGACTGGCCCGAACTTTAATGATTGGTATCGCTCCCTAAGGATTGTCTTGAGGGTGACTAATACTATTGATTTATTGTACCAGCCTTGTCCTCACATGCCTGCTGAAGATGCTTCAGAAGAGGACCATGCTCTTTTCAAAGCTGATTACAAAAGGTACTATGATGTAGCCTGCATCATGCTTAGCGGAATAAATGCTTCTCTCAAGCAACAATTCGAGTACTATACTCCAATGGAAATGCTTGCTGAGCTCCGCAATATGTTTGAAAAGACACCAGCTGTTGAGCTCTCCGATCTTGTAGACGAACTACACAGCCGCAAACATCAAGCAGGACAACCCGTTAGTGCACACTACTTGAAAAAGAAAGCGACGCTAGATAAGCTTTATGTGATAGGGAAACCCTATGACAATGCAATGTCGATCAACTTGATCAATAGGTCCCTTAACAAGGACTTTAATGAGTTTGTCAGAAACTGCAACATGCATTGCGAGGGGAAGACATCGAGTAATTTGCACGCAATGCTCATTGACTATGAAAAGGGTTTGAAAGACAAAGCACCTTCACATGCACCTACGCCTCAAGTACTTGCAATACAAAAGGGTAGGGTTGCTAAGCCAAAACCGCAATCGAATAAGCTGAATAAAGGCAAAGGAAAACCTGATAAGGGCAAGTAAGTTGTGACTTATCATAACAAACCTAAGAAGCATCTTCCAAAGAAGAAGGATGATTCTCAAAAGGATAAAGATTGCCACTACTGTCATGTTGATGTACATTGGAAGAGGAACTGCCCTCTTTACCTCGAGGATTTTCGCACAAGTAAGAAGAAGTTTGAGCCTGGTGCATCAACTTTAGGTAACTTACTTGTGATTAAATTATTTAATCCATCATACAAATCTAATTCCTTGGTATATGATATGGGATGTGGTATTAACATTTGTAATACCATGCAGGGATTTAAGATTGAAAGGAAGCTATCTTATGGTGATCAATTTCTACAAGTGGGCAATGGCGCACAAGTAGCGATTGAAGCCATAGGAACATTTAAGCTAGTTTTACCTTCGGGTTTAGTACTGAGTTTGAATAAATGTCATTATGCACCTTCTATTGTTAGAGGTGTAGTTTCTGTTTCTTGTTTGATAGACCTTGGTTTTCACCATACTGTTTCTAATAATGGAATTTGTGTTTCTTTGAATGGCATTTTCTATTTTACGGCTATTGCTGTGAATGGTGTGTTTGAAATTGATATGAATGATCATGTCACCGATGATAATAATACTTCTAATTTTAGCATCAATAAGAAGAGAAAGTTAGACTTGGATTCTTCTTATCTTTGGCATTGTAGACTTGCCCATATTGGGAAGACTCGCATGCAAAAGCTTTCGAAAGAAGGACTTTTGGATAGTTTCGATGATGAATCATTGGATAAATGTGAATCTTGTATTTCTGGGAAAATGACAAGGAAACCTTTCAATGCTAACATTGAAAGGGCTACGGATCTACTTGGTCTTATACATACGGATGTGTGTGGACCACTTAGACATGTGTCAAAGAGAGGTGCTAGCTAGACATTTACGGATGATTTCAGCCGATATGGTTTTGTTTATTTACTTAAGCATAAATCTGAGGTGTTTGAAACATTCAAAGTGTTTAAAGCTGAAGTAGAGTTGCAAACTGGAAAGAAGATTAAAGCTCTTCGATCTGATCGAGGTGGCGAATACTTAAGTCAAGAGTTTAAAGATTATCTTGCTAAGAGTGGAATTGTCCAGAATCTTACTTCTCCTTATACTCCACAACAAAATGGTGTATCTGAAAGGAGAAATCGTACATTATTGGATATGGTGCGATGCATGTTTAATCTTACTACTCTACCGTTATCCTTTTGGGACAATGCCTTAGAATCTTTGATTCGTATTCTTAATATGGTTCCCACAAAGAAGGCAAGTAAGACACCATATGAAATATGGCATGGCAAGAAGCCTAATATGTCTTATCTTAAGGTCTAGGGTTGTGAGGCGTACGAGAAACGTGACTCAGCTGATAAACTTCATCAAAGATCTATGAAGTGTATCTACGTAGGATACCCTAAGGAAACTATGGGTTACTACTTTTACTTCCCACCTGAAAACAAAGTTATTGTTGCAAGATATGGAAATTTTCTTGAAAGAGAATTTGTATCTCAAGAATTCAGTGGGAGGAACTATGATCTCGAAGATGATCATGAAGATACATCACCTTCTGAAATTACTAGCGAAATTCCCGTAGAGCCAGAAAGTATGGGTCCTCCACCGGAATTAGTTCCTATCCGAAGGTCTGAAATGACTATTCAAGCACCCAACCGTCTAAGTGAGGTTGAAGATAATGAACCAGGTGACTTCGGTGAACCTGCTAATTCTAAATCTGCTATGCTTGATCCTAAGAGCAAAAAGTGGAAAGGTGCTATGGATGAGGAAATGCACTCCATGGATGTCAACGAAGTTTGGACGAAAGTGGATCCACCTCCTGGTGCTAAAGTAGTGAAAAGTAAGTGGATTTACAAGTTGAAAACTGACATGGATGGAAAGATACAATCCTACAAAGCTCGTTTGGTGGCCAAGGGCTGCACTCAAACGCATGGTGTTGACTACGACGAGACCTTCTCGCCGGTAGCCGACATTAGAGCTATTAGGATTCTCATAGCTATAGCCGCGTACTATGACTATGAGATATGGCAAATGGATGTTAAAATGCCTTCTTGAATGGTCGCTTAGATGAGGACATCTATATAGAGCAACCTGAAGGGTACGTTGATCCTGAATATCCAAATCGTGTGTGTAAACTTCAACGATCTATTTATGGTCTGAAGCAAGCCTCACGACAATGGAATAAACGATTTGATGAAGAAATCAAGAAGTTTGGATTTGTTCAGAATCGTGATGAGCCATGTGTATATCGCAAAGCTAGTAGGAGTAATGTAGTTTTCTTGGTCTTATATGTTGATGATATATTAATCATGGGAAGTCATATACTAGGTCTTAAAGCTGTTAAGGATTATCTTGGTAAATGTTTTTCTATGAAAGATCTAGGAGAAGCTGCATACATATTGGGTATTAAGATCTATCGTGATAGGAAAAGACGGTTGATTGGACTTAGTCAAAGTGCATATCTTGACAAGATATTAAAAAGGTAAAACATGCACAACTCCAAGAAAGGTTATCAACCTATGGAAGTTGATCATGGTTTAAGTCATGAGAAAGATGCATCAACTCCTGAAGAGGAGGAATACATGGCAAAAGTTCCTTATGCTTCGGCTGTAGGATCTATCATGCATGATGTAAGATACACAAGGCCCGATGTGGCGTTTTCTCAGAACTTAGTCAATCGTTATCAGCAAAAACCTGGTAAGCTCCATTGGGATGCTGTTAAACACATTCTTAAGTATTTATGGAATACAAAAGACATGTTTCTTGTTTATGGGGGTAAACCATACACAGAACTGAATGTAACAGGTTTCTGTGATGCTTATTGGCAATGTGATAAAGATGATACGAAGTCCCAGACTGGTTATGTATTTGTCGTCAATGGAGGGGCTGTAGACTGGAAGAGCCGTAAGCAGTCAACAATAGCTATGCATGCTGCCCAGGCCGAGTATGTAGCTGCCTCAGAAGCCGTAATGGAGGCTGTTTGGATTAGGAAATTTATTGATGATCTGGGAGTTATGCCTTCAATAAAGAATCTTACTGATGTGTATTGCGACCACTCTGCCGCAATCATATTCGCCAATGAACCTGGATTCATGAAAGGCGCCAGACATTTTCTGAGGATATTTCACTATGTTCGAGAGCAAGTTGCTGCCAGTGAAATTAATTTGTTGAAAGTTCACACAGATAGTAACTTAGCTGATCCTTTCACTAAAGCATTGTCTGGTAGGAAAGTCAACGAGCATGTTAAGGGAATATGACTTATGTTAGCTAGTGACTTCATGTAAATCTGTGATTTAGTATTTGGATAAGGGATGTTAAACATTTTTACCTTGATGAAATAAAGTTTGGGTTACGTTTATTTCTGTTAGTTAATTATGTATCCTATATTTGCATGTTTATATCCATGAATATTAATTTATTCTAAATTGTCCGTTGTCGATTAATAATATGGGAATATTATTAATTAAGACAAATCTAAAGTTTGGTGGGAGTAGTTCTTGAAAGAATACTTGATGTCATTACATACCAAATTTAGATGATATTCGATGATTCGAGATATAGGACTTATCCCAACTAAAGTGATATTACTTTATGGATCTTTGTCATTAAGTATATCATAAATAGTTATCCTTCGACCTGAGATACCAGGAAACATTGTGGATCTAGTGCATTTCTGTGAATCAATCTAACGCTATACGTAACTGGTGGCTATACGCATTTGATTTCAGGGGTGTTGCAAAATTCATGAGTTTTGCTTGTAGTCAAAATGGGATTTTGTTTCCTTCAATATTTTGTTGGAGTTTTAATACAGCTGGGCCTCTCGTGGGATTAATTAAATATGTATGTTTGGCCACACCCAAATTTATATTTGGTAATCTTTAATAATCAACGAACGAGAAAGCATTTTGTTAATTAAGGAATGACTGAAATCCATATCCTTATTAACGTGTATTAAGAAACAAAAGGATAATAATAATGATGTTTAATCATTAAAAGGTTTTGTACAGGAGACCTTACTCGAGATCGTACTAGAGGCATCGACGTGTAGCTAGACGCCAATCGATGTGATCACGATATTATGAAATAGTCCAAGTGGGAGTTGTTAGTTTGTGGACGTATTTAAATGTCGTGTGTTAGGATCGAACTCGAGACTATGGGATTGCACACAAACGTTTAGAGCTATTTAACTAATTAATTATGTTTTATTTAAGTATAGTTAATTAGTTGACGAGTGTTAAAACTGTGATTAACGACCATTAAGTATTTAATGGAAAATGACTAACGGACGTTAAATGTAAAAGTGGTAACTAAAGATTGTGTCCCAAAGTTATTTTGGGAGCAACATATGGACGGCCCCTATATGGGGAATATATGTGTTTTGGTCTTGGTTTTTTGACTATAATATATTCTCTGTAATTAGTTCTAGCCTAAAACCTAAGCTACTTGACCACTATAAATACAAGGCTCTAGGTATTGGTTTTCTGATTCATTCATTGTGAGAAAAACTCAAGCCTAAGCCTTGCCATAGCCTTATTCGGCTGAGCCCTACTCTTAGGTTGTTCGGTTTGAACTTTCCATTTCTGCGACACGGTTCTGCTCGTGTAGACCTAGCTTGTCAAGTAGCTTGTTCGAGACGTGTGTACAGGAACATAGATTCAACCTTTGTTAGGTTGATCTTGGATTGGTGATTGTGTTCTAGTTATTGGAAGCATTGCAAGGTAAACTCCCGTTTAATATTTTGTTCAATTAATTATGTGCATGTTATGATTATATAATCCTGAATCGCTTCCGCATGTGCTATGATGTTTATTTGTTTTGTTTACCAAATAAATTTTATGTTAGATCTAACAAATCAACACGTACCTCCATCATGTTGATGGCTTCTTTGTTTTTACTGCTCTGATTTGTGTGTGCTTGTTGATGCTTGCTTGTTATTCGTTTCTTGTTGCTTGATTCTTGATGTTCGATGTTTGATGCTTGATGCTTGTTTCTTGTTTCTTGTTTCTTGTTGATCTTATGGTATTACGTTGTTGCCAGATACTTTTCTTGTACTAATGTGAGTGATATGCTCGTTTGCTTGGCTGGTATGTTTGCTTGGGTGCTCTTTGATGGTGTGCTTATTCTTGTCCTGCCCTTTTTCTCGTTAGCCTCTATACCGTTAGGTTTATTCTGGTGGTAGAGATAGGTTCTGTCTACATTCTTACTTCCCATAATTACATGCCTGCTACAACAAGATTGGTTCTATTGTTGTTGTAGTAAAAACTCTTGTTGACGAAGGTCACAAACAAGTTGGGGATGTAGATATACAGTTATTTGGTAGTTTTCAGTTAACCTGTTGGTGTTTATTCGTCCCAACCAGGGTAAGATAATCAATCCTAGCTACATAAACAATGGTTACCAGATATACTTGGAATCGTTTTATCACTTTCTAAAGTAAACTATTCGACCATAATGCCTAGGTATCACAAATATCTACTTGGGATAAAACCAAATGTTTGTTATAGACTTTGGCACAAATCTATAACCCTTTCGCATATAAGTGTTTCTTCTTTTTCGTTTTTATCTTCATGCAGATGATATGATCACCTTTTTATAGGTGATATACTCAACCCAATGGTACTAAGAGGAATTAACGACCCATTAATCTCCTTTTTATATGCTCCTTAACACTAGGAATAGTGGTTACATGACCTATTAAATGTGGTCATTAATGCAGTATAAATGCCACTTGAATTGGTCAAAACTTGTTTCAAGTATACTCGTTACTTCAGTCACCCTAAAGCAACAACGAACCTTGAAGGGTATTCCTGCTGAAGCCTTCAGTACTGAAGAAGACTGACTGATGAGTAAGCCTGCCGAGGATAAGTCCTCAAAGGCATTACTCCCTGATAAATACCTTCAGTACAGAGTTACACTCTCAGAAGAGTTACCTCACTGAAGATCATCAGTGATGCTAACCAAAATTTAACCACTATTTGAGTCAGGGCGTTTAGGGACTTATGGGTGTACGCTCCATACCTCTTGACCTATTATTCAGTATGAACTGAACCCATAATTGAACTTTATTTCCAACAATCCTCCCTAATATAGTACAGCTCCTGTGCATGAAAAATTAACTTCAACAAAACTAGTGCATAAATGAAAATATCCTAAGGATTGAATTTCCATCTTAGCACACGCACATTCAAATATTTTAGAATTAGAGTGTTCTAAGAATTGAACCCTTCAACTACTTTGAATACATAAAGATAAAATACAAACAAGTTTTCAAACACTTAAACGCTCCTGACACTACTAGCCATGTGTCCATATCTATTTCATAAATGTTGTAAGAGCCAAAGTCCATACTCCGTGAGGCGGCGAAACCTCAACATTTTCATAGGTGGCTCCTCTTTAGTTCATGCCACTTCTTAAGCATTTTTTCATAAAAATTAACCATTAAGAAGTTTACAACTTCATCCTCCTTTTCAGCAGGTACAAGCACGTCCTTGTGATTATATGTAAACCATGTGCTTAAGTCCCCTGAATGTTCAGCTTTCCATATTGAACTCAACTTCCTAGTTTCCTTAGAAGGGAGTTGGGTGTCCTATCATTCAGTGACTAGATTGGACTTTCCATCAATTTAGCAGACTTTATAACCAAGTATCCAGCCAATCCCTTTGTCAAGTGATCAGCTAAATTTTGTTGACACCGTAAAAACTCTATACAAATCACCTCATCTATGATCAACTCATGAATCATGTAGTATCACAAACGATTGATATGGGTGCCATAGGTTTGACCAAAAATGGAATCTCAAGAAGCAAGTTTCTAAACCATACAACTTATTTACCAGCAACTGCTAGAGCCACAATCTCAGACTCCATTGTTGAACAAGTAAGGAAAGTTTGCTTCTTGTATGCCCAAGAAATTGCACCACCACCAAGTAGGAATACCCAGCCACTAGTGGATGAATTATCCTCAGTATTATTGATCCAACTTTTGTAACCTTCCAACACTAAAGGATATCCAATATAAGAAAGACTATAACCCATAGTTCATTTCAAATACTTTAGTACCCTCTTAATAGTTGCTAGTGCTGAGTACTAGGATTACTAGTGTACCTACTTAGTTTACCTATAACAAAAGCAATATCAAGCCTTATACTGGTCATGACATGCATCAAGCAACCAATGACCGTACTCAAGTTGGGAGACAACCTGGCCATTATTAGGCATCAGTGTTTCACTTAAATCCATAGGTGTACTCACTAGAGTAGAATCAAAGTGACTGAATTTCTTTAGGACCTTCTCAATATAATGAGAATAAGAAATTACTACCATCACTTTCATATTTAATCCTTATGCCAAGGATAACATGAGCCTCCCCTATGTCTTTCATGTATAACTTTGATGACAAAAAAATCCTTTGTTAGACCAACCTGAACTAAATCAGTGCCAAAGATTACATGTTTCATTAACATATAGGCTAATAATGAATCCTTTACCAGATTCATCAAATTTGCTGTATGTACATTTGTCAGTGAATAACCATTAGAAAAAACCACTTCATCAAATTTTTGGTGTCATTGCTTAGGTACCCGCTTCAGTCCATATAAGGACTTAGTCAGTTTACACACCTTAGTTTCATGACCTGGCATGATGAAGCCTCGAGTTTGGTTCATATAAACCTCCTCATCTAAATCACCATTCAAGAATGCTGTCTTGTAACACCCCACTTGGATAAGTGGATCGTTACGTATATTTATGGCGTGTCATCAAAGCATATAAGGTAAATGTCCTAAAACATTAATTGACCATAAAGGAAATACCAGAATCAAACATCGGTAATTCAAACATAAGCTGAAAACATGAAAAGTAAATACAGAATGAAATGACTAAAGAATGTCCAACCAGGAAAACAAATATATGAAGTGCATAAAGTAAAGAAGTCTGGATAGCGTCCATCCAATGCACGTACTCTCAGAATCCTAAGAGCGTCCTGGTGTACCTGCCGTTAGAACATGAAAGGAACTATGGCTGAGCATAACGCCCAGTGAACGGATATAAAGCATGATAAGAATTATTGAAATGAAACTAGTAATAAAATACTAAAGTTGTAAGGCTGAAAAGTAAAGTGCAGCGGAATAAACTGTGTATGTTCTGAAAGTCTAGTTTATAACTGGTAAAGCTGAACTATAAACTGTTAAATCTGAAAACATGTATTTAGTGTATATTAAATGCCAAGAGCTTATATAGGTCATGTGTTGTAACAACGTCTGCATGAATACATGGAGGGTGACATCGTCATGCTGTAGAGGGGTGACCTCTAAATAATGTGTTGGGTGGAGGGATCGACTCCAATGTGAAGGATGTAGAGCACACATCATATTCACCTGATAAGCTGTAAACTGATAACCTAGGATGCATCCATACGCCCCGCTAATAATACTGATAAAATGGTCAAGCTGAAATAAATGGGACGCTGCGAGAAATCACTCCCCCACAGAGGAGTCATGACACCGGTGCCTCAAGTGTCATGGCTACGGTACCTCCGTAACTAGTACATAACTGGTCATGCTAGTAGATAAAGCTCAGGCAATTTAACTTAGTTATTAAGATGATTATTGATAAAACTTATAACATATACTAGGGAAAAACATTTGGTTGTAGATGGGGAAATCCTAATCATGCATAAGAAAGGAAGTCCTTACTGAAGGACGGAAAATCCGTACCTCCTGTCCGGTAATGAAATAAGAATGAAAGCTGAAGGATCGACTCCGACTTTACGAATACTACATAAATAAGGGACGTGAATGAGTTGTATGACTACTGTATAGTTTACTGGTTTTGAGTATTCTTGGCTTGTTTTAAATGTTCTTGTATTATTTTATTGTCTTGTATATAATCTAGTAAATTTGACTGTTCTAGTGTATTTCTGATAAATCTGATTGTTCTTTAAATATTTACTGATTAGCGTATACCCTGTACTTCTGATTACTGTATATTATACTGTATCCTGATTAGTGTATTTTATGGTATTCTAGTATTATACTACTGTTATAAGTAACCTGCTAAAAATAGAAAGTTTCTTGAAATATAAAGTTTCTTAAAATAGAACGTTTCCAAAATAGAAAGTTTTCATAATAATAATAATAATAAGCTGATTTAATAAGCCTTAATATAAGTTGAGGCTTAATGAATATATTTTATAAGTCATGATTTATATTTTAATAAACTTTACCTTAAACGTGATACTTGTATAATTAAATTAAGTAATATTAACTTTATTTATACCATGGTTAAAATGTAGATAAATAAATATGCTAACTCTTGAATCTTAATCCATAATTTCCCTATAAGTTTAATAAATAAGCCCATGTCGGTTTAGTTTAGTTAATAAGTTGTCAACAACCAGTTAAATAAGCCGTGAGTTATTCATGTCCGTGTTTAATAAGTTCATGTAATTTAATTGAGTAGAATACAATAAGCCGTTTCTTAATAAGCCATTTTCTTAATAAGCACATTTTACTTAGCTATGTTAATAAGCCCATATTAATTAAGTCTAAACTTAATAAGCCAATTTTTTATAAACCAAAATTAATTAAGCAAATTGGTTGAATAAGCCGACTGGTCAAATAAGCGCAAACATTAAAATAAGTCGACTGGTCAAATAAGACCGAACTGTAAAATAAGCGTGGAACAGTAATTTTAGTCGGAACAGTAAATAAGCCCGGAACAGTAAAAAGCCGGAACAGTAATTTAAGCCGGAAAATTAAATAAGCCGGAAGAGTGATTTAAGTCGGAACAGTGATTTAAGTAAATAAGCCGGAATAGTGATTTAAGCCGGAACAGTAAATAAGCCCAGAGGTTCAACATTAACATGGTTTTATACTTGTTTGATCATCCAAAACATCATTTCATTTCATTTTTATATAGATCACATAAATGATTCTTGAAAAAAATAAATAAAAGATTAAGGTTTGAGGATTACCGAATGATGTAGGATTAATGGATGAACAACCACGAACACCACTTTAAGAATTAAGATCAAACACCTATTTTTCCTCCTTGTTTTTTTTCTTTTTAGGCTGGCGGATACTAGCTCTCCATTAGGGTTTCTTTAGTTTTTCTCATTTTGTTACAAATGGCACCAAAAGTGTGTGTTTTGGTTAGTAATTCCAATGGGCCGGGCCTTGGCCCTTTTCTTGTTTCTTCCTTTTGTTTAAATAGTTGCGGCCCATATAGTGTATGCACACCTTTTATATTTTCGTTTCCTGTTTTTAATTTACGTACGTGCTCGTATTTTAATTCTGTCATAGATTTATTTATTTTCCTGAAATGACTAATAATAATACTTCGTAATACTTGAATAGCTAAAATAAATCATTGTTTTGAATTAACAATTTCGTAATTTCGTAACGTTTAAATTAAGATGAGGCTGCGTATAATTAATGTTCATGGATTTTAAGATGGGTTTTACAACCCTTCCCCTCTAAAAAATAATTCGTCCTCGAATTAGAGATACTGTAATGTTGCGGGTTTTACAATTCTTCCCCTCTAAAAGGATCATTCGTCCTCGAATTAGGGTTAAATAAGCTGATGAAGTTATAAAAGCTGAAAGGACTCAAAAGCTAGAAAGACATATAAGCTGAAAGGACATGAACGTGACATTGCTGAAAAGAACATGGAACCTGACATGACTGAAACAACATACTGACTTTTGGAAGGAAATGATGAGAATTCCAGACGGACTCCTCCGTTCCAAGTGGCTTCTCACTCGAACGGTTCCTTCCAAGATCTTGACACGATGAAAATCTCGGTCTCACTGACCCTGTCTTGACAATGCTGAAGAGTTTCTGGTTCCATACCTGAGATTGATTTTCTGAATCTGATCGGATGGATAATCTATAGCACGTAGGATACATGAGACGGTACGTACAAATATCCTGAAAGATAACATCTATATTTTAGAGCAAGCTGCTGAAAACATATAGGGACGAAATACGTGAACAATTGTGAACGTGCCATGTGAGCAATTGCGAACGTGGTTCGTGATTATATGAGAAACGTTGTGCATGGAGTATATCGTGAATGTGATACGGGAAACATATTGTGAACGTGATACTAGGACATATCATGAATGTATGCTGACTGAGGAAGAATTGCCAAACGATACGGCCTGAGACGAGAAACGTCTGCCTGGGTATGGAAAAGTTGTACTAAACTTGAGTCTGGTTCCTTAAGTTTTCTGTAACCATATTCAGTAACAAGTTACGAAACGTGTATCGTGAGATGGAACACGAATCTGAACGTGAACAATGTCATGAACGCGAACGCGAACTTAAATCACAAGATAGCACAAAATATGGACCGAAACAACATCATAATGTGAACGTGAGACGTAACCGTGAGGGTAAACGTAAACGTGAACACGAAATTCTATTTGATAGGATGGTTTATGGAATACCTTGAAATCGTACGATCTATTGCTGAATTTCCTGCAGATCTACTACTGTGTAATGATTCTGGATGAAAGAAAACATGTAGGTTGGGTTAACTGGTCGGCAATGACTTAGATAGTATCACACTTCTTCTGAGTCTATGGCAGCCTGATAACAATTCCTATGGAATCTTGTCTCAATTCTGTTCAGAAATTTCTAATGGTTGTAATAACTCACTAGCATGTCGGTGTTCTATCTTGAACCTGTTGGCATGTCAGGCATCTAGATATGAACATAGCTGCATTAATGTGTTACACTGCTTTTATCAAAATTCTGCTTGGGATTATGGTACATTCTGGTGGAATCTGAGTGAATAGTCATGGAAAGCTAATTGTGAGTTTTGTCAGAAATTTCTGAGGTAGTAGTCACTGAATTCTATAGATTTCGTACTTCAGTCACCGACATCGGTCTTTACCATCAGGTGATGTCCTTCACCTTCACAGGATTGTCTGAAATTTCTTTCTACTGAAATAGGGTGGCTCAGAAACGCCACCTTGTTCAACTGGGATTTACATCTGGGAAGCTGCGTATAAAATTTTCTCCTATCGAAGATTTTGTACAACTGTGAGAAGATGATTCTCGTGTTCTTCTCTAGAATTTAGCATATCAGAATGTTATCAATAAATATACTGACGATTTTGTCTGAGAATTCATAGGAAAAAATTTATTCATCAATTCCATAATATAGTTGAGGCATTTGGGAGCTCAGGAGTATAAATTAAAATTTTAGAGAGACTATAATATGTGCAACAGCAGTATTGAAAACATCATGTTCTTTCCATTACCACTGATGGTAGCATGATCGGGATAAACCTTCTATACGTAAGATGAACAGCGATCATGAATGGTGATCTTGTAAAAAATTTCGGTGATCGATACATGATCTCATGTTACCGGCCTTCTTTCTGATAGACCGAAAGTGGTGCACCTTCTGGTGGTGTTCTAGGGTGATTAAAGCCTCGTTCCGGTAACTCTTGCAGCTAATGCTGCAACTCTTTTAACTTAGCCGAAGCCCTGCGATAAGGAGTTCTGAAAACAGGTTTTGTCCTTGAGACAAGCTCTATGTTAAACTTCGTCTCGTGGTTAGGAAGGAATTTCTGGAAAACTTTCTGAAATTATATCTGGGAACTCTGGAATAAACTGCTGATCATGAATTTTAGGAACTTCAGAAGTGGATTTATATCTGGTAGCTATAAGGTCTTCGTAGCTTTAGATTAACAAGTCACTTGCTGTAAAGCATAACAACTTGTACTAATTTCTGGCAGAAAATAAAATGACTATATTTGGGAGTTAGTAAGATGGATCTTGTCTTCAACTGGAAGGAAAACCTTATAAATATGGTGATACTGTGGAGTCTTTTTTGGCTGGGAGGTAGGTAACTATCTGGTATAAGATAAAGTTGACATAGAAATACGTGAAGTAAACGTGGTAGCTTTCACTGAATGTGTTCGTCTATAACCTCACAGAATGAACACTACGTGTCTAACCTGGATAATACTCCAGTAGCGGTAATTGAATTGTAATGTTCTGATTTATGCATGGCATAACAAAACGGTATACCCCCTTTAGAGCGTACCCTGAATTAATGAAGATCTGGCCTAGAAGGCATACTGGAGTTGTGAGTCTTGACTCGTGCCTTGAGAAGATATTCAGATGACATGTATCATGACTGGTATCCTGGCAGGTGTCTTCCAAATGATACTTGAGACCTGTGTCTCGACTGATGTTTTAGTGGGTGGATCTGAACAAGGTTGAAATTTTTTTGGTAACTGCTAGGGTTGGCGGACCGATTAGACTGCTGACCTCTGTATTTCTGGTCACGTCCGTTCTGGTGTTCGATGGTTACTGACTGATTAATTATTAGCACGGTGGTTGTCACTACCGCCTTGTCTGTCAATTTAATGACAGTCATTATCATGACCGTGATTCATGTAACTATTTCTGCTGAGTGTCCGGCTGGGTACCGGTTCCTACTCTTATGACTAAAAATAGCTATGTGACGTTTGACATCTTAACTAAGGAAGTAAAGGCATGGAATGGAATGGTACCTTCTGATGGTTGAAGCATATTCTTGTCAAGAATTTCAAATTTATAATTTTCGTCCTTGCTCTTAAAGAGTCTTCATATCATAAACAACATCAGCATCTTGGGGACTCTCAAAAGTATCAGCAGCATCCTCATTCGTGAGGTCTTCGAAGTGTTAGCAGCATCAGTATCTGGTCAACTCACATGCAGCATCAGCATCTGGTAGAATATCGACAATTGGAAATGCCTGAGATGATTAAGGATCGATTAACAGTACACATGGGTAAGGTACATGGAGTACACCTGGAATACTGTACATGTAGTACATATGAAAGTTTGCCGATATGATCGATACTGGTGTCAATCGTCTGACATGATCAAAGAAATATAAATTGATTTAAACGGTTAGCAACCTGAATTGAAACGCGTAACCTGATAGGCTGACAATTACTGCGCAGATTTAATGTTGGTTGTATAGAGGCTCAAAGGTATGATTAAACGGAGTTTCATCAATGTTTTATATAAAGACATGATTGATGACGACCAAACATGATTTATCATGAACATAGGATTTTACTGTAACCTTTTTGTATATTAGCATGAAAGCATCATCACCCTACACAAAAACATGATCTTCATAAGGAGACCTGAAACTGAATCAGCTTGAAGACGACATCCACGTGAGAGCATGAAAACTTGACTGCTACAAAGGATATAAAAGGTAATCAACTGAAGTTTAACATCAAATAATGTGGATGGCTATGGTTCAATCCACAAAATTCAAAGTAGAGAGCATGTGATTAAGTATGAGCGATTCTAGTTCGATCCATACTTATCAAAATTTTATGAGAACTGTCATGTATAGGAATTTATAAAACAGGACTAAATGTGGATGGTTGTTGTCCAATCCATACTAGTCAAACATAAATGAAACATCGTGGTATGAACAAAGGTGAACAACTTTGAGTCGGTTCACAAAACAACATTCGACTGAAAGTACGAAATCTGACTTGAGAAATGGTGAACGCATATGGGTCAGTTCACCAAATGACATTCGACTGAAAAACATGAATCAGACATGAGTAAGGATGAACGCCTATGGGTCGGTTCACCAATACAAAATCTGAACGGGCAAGGGTGAACGCCTATGGGTCGGTTCACCAAGACAAAATTCGCAGAAAGCACATGCGACTAAATATGGCCAGTCGTGTACCAACCTTTTACTTAGTCAAAATTTAAGAAAACTGTATGATAATTGAAGAAAATTGGCAGATAAATGCATGAGAAACATGAAAGATAACAACACCAAAATCTGGGAAGTTCCTGGTGACTACCCACTAGTCACAGGTCAAGTTTTAGAGCCTACATGTCGAACCTATAGCTCTGATACCATAACTGTAACACCCCACATGGATAAGTGGATCGTTACGTATATTTATGGCGTGTCATCAAAGCATATAAGGAAAATGTCCTAAAACATTAACTGACCATAAAGGAAATACCATAATCAAACATCAGTAATCCAAACATAAGCTCAAAACATGAAAAGTAAATGCAGAATGAAATGACTAAACAATGTCCAAGCAGACAAAAAATATATGAAGTGCATAAAGTAAAGAAGTCTGGATAGCTTCCATCCAATGCACGTACTCTCAGAATCCTAAGAGCGTCCTGGTGTACCTGTCGTTAGAACATGAAAGGAACTACGGCTGAGCATAACGTCCAGTGAACGGATATAAAGCATGATAAGAATTACTGAAATGAAACTAGTAATAAAATACTAAAGTTGTAAGGATGAAAAGTAAAGTGCAACGGAATAAACTGTGTATGTTCTGAAAGTCTGGCTTATAACTGGTAAAGTTGAACTATAAACTGTTCAATCTGAAAACATGTATTTACTGTATTTTAAATGCCAAGAGCTTATATAGGTCATGTGTTGTAACAACGTCTGCATGAATACATGGAGGGGTGACCTCGTCATGCTGTAGAGGGGTGACCTCTAAATAATGTGCTGGGTGGAGGGATCAACTCCAATGTGAAGGATGTAGACACACACCACATTCACCTGATAAGCTGTAAACTGATAACCTAGGATGCATCCATACGCCCCACTGATAATACTGATAAAATGGCCAAGCTGAAATAAATGGGACGCTGCGAGAAATCACTCCCCCACAAAGGAGTCATGACACAGGTTCCTTAAGTGTCATGGTTACGGTACCTCCATAACTAGTACATAACTGGTCATGCTTGTATATAAAGCTTAGGCAATTTAACTTAGTTATTAAGATGATTACTGATAAAACTTATAACATATACTCGGGAAAAACATTTGGCTGTAGACGGGGAAATCCTAATCATGCATAAGAAAGGAAGTCCTTACTGAAGGACGGAAAATCCGTACCTCGTGTCCGGTAATGAAATAAGAATGAAAGCTGAAGGATCGACTCCGACTTCACGAATACTACATAAATAAGGGACGTGAATGAGTTGTCTGATTACTATATACTTTACTGGTTCTGAGTGTTCTTAGCTTGTTTTAAATGTTCTTGTATTATTTTATTGTCTTGTATATAATCTGGTAAATCTGACTGTTCTAGTGTATTTCTGATAAATCTGACTGTTCTTTAAATATTTACTTATTAGCGTATACCCTGTACTTCTGATTACTGTATATTATACTGTATCCTGATTAGTGTATTTTACGGTATTCTAGTATTATACTACTGTTATAAGTAACCTGCTAAAATAGAAAGTTTCATGAAATATAAAGTTTCTTAAAATAGAACGTTTCCAAAATAGAAAGATTCCATAATAATAATAATAATAAGCTGATTTAATAAGCCTATAATATAAGCTGAGGCTTAATGAATATATTTTATAAGTCATGATTTATATTTTAATAAACTTTACCTTAAACGTGATACTTTTATAATTAAATTAAGTAATATTAACTTAATTTATATCATGGTTAAAATGTAGATAAATAAATATGCTAAGTCTTGAATCTTAATCTATAATTTCCCTATAAGTTAAATTATTAAGCCCATGTTGGTTTAGTTTAGTTAATAAGTTGTCAACAACCGGTTTAATAAGCCGTGAGTTATTCATGTCCGTGTTTAATAAGTTCATGTAATTTAATTGAGTCGAATACAATAAGCTGTTTCTTAATAAGCCGATTTCTTAATAAGCACACTTTACTAAGCCATGTTAATAAGCCCATATTAATTAAGTCTAAACTTAATAAGCCAATTTTTAATAAACCAAAATTAATTAAGCAAATTGGTTAAATAAGCCGACTGGTCAAAATAAGCCCGAACATTAAAATAAGTCGACTGGTCAAATAATACCGGACAGTAAAATATGCCCGGAACAGTAATTTAAGCCGGAACAGTAAATAAGCCCGGAACAGTAAATAAGCCGGAACAGTAATTTAAGTCGGAACAGTAATTAAAGCCGGAACAGTAAATAAACCGGAAGAGTGATTTAAGCCGGAACAGTAAATAAGCCGGAACAGTGATTTAAGCCCGAACAATATTTAAGCCGGAACAAGAAATAAGCCGGAACAGTGATTTAAGCGGGAACACTAAATAAGCCCGGAGGTTCAACACTAACATGGTTTTATACTTGTTTGATCATCCAAAACATCATTTCATTTCATTTTTATATAGATCACATAGATGATTCTTGAAAAAAATAAATAAAAGATTAAGGTTTGAGGATTACCGAATGATGTAGGATTAATGGATGAACAACCATGAACACCACTATAAGAATTAAGATCAAAAACCCATTTTTCCTACTTGATTTTTTTTTAGGCTGGCGGCTACTAGCTCTTCATTAGGGTTTCTCTAGTTTTTCTCATTTTGTTACAAATGACACAAAAAGTGTGTGTTTTGATTAATAATTACAATGGGCCAGGCCTTGGCCCTTTTCTTGTTTCTTCATTTTGTTTAATAAGCTGCGGGCCACATAGTGTATGCAGACCTTTTATATTTTCATTTCGTGTTTTAAATTTACGTACGTGCTCGTATTTTAATTATGTCATGGATTTATTTATTTTCCTGAAATGACTAATAATAATACTTCGTAATACTTAAATAGCTAAAATAAATCATTATTCTGAATAAATAATTTCGAAATTTCGTAACGTTTAAATTAAGCTGGGGTTGCGTATAACTAATGTTCATGGTTTTTAAGACGGGTTTTACACTTCACATCCATCTGATGAATACTTAGATTGTGAATTGATGCCAAAGTAATCAACATTCTTATGGTACTGATACGTGCTACTGAAGCATAAGTATTAAAGTAGTATATCCTTGACTTTTGTTTAAAGCCCTAAATGACTAACCTTGCCTTGAACTTTTCAATAGTTCCATTTACCTTCAACTTTATTTTGAGGACTTATTTGCAACCAAGTAGCTTGTAACATGGAGGTAGATCAGTCGTCATCCAAGTATTGTTGCCCATGATGGAATCCATCTCATCATTAATTGTTTCATTCAAGAAAGCAATATCTTGGGACTTTATTGCTTCATAAAATGTTTTGGGATCATCCTCAACATTAAAGTATTAGGAGTGTTGGTCAGAGACATCATCCCTTGTACATTCAATTAAGTATAATTGAAATTCAGGTCCAAAGTTCCTTGAATTCCTATGCCTTGTGCTTCTCTTAAGCTCAGGCCCAGGTTGTTGAATCGCAACCTCATCAATGACCTTTTCAGGTTCCACTAAAACACCAATGTCTTTAGCTCTAGGAGTCATGAGGCTTGGTCTAGGTACTGATAAGAATCTAGTATCATCAAAATTAGCATCGCTTGATTCAATGATTGAGTTTATTAAAATTGAATCATTAGGATCAATAACATAGAACCTACAAGCCTTGGAATGCTCAGCATAACCAACAAAGATGCATTCAATGCCTCTTTCATCCAAGGTTTTCACCTTTGGGTCAGGGAGTCTTACAACTGCCCTACAAGCCTAAACCTTGAGGTAGTTCAGGTTTGATTTCCTTTTAGTCTATAGTTCATAAGTGGTTATCTTATTCCTTTTTTTGGGAACCAAAAAGAGCTTAACATAGCTTCACCCCAGAACCCTTGACTCAACCCTGAATTAGACAACATGGAGTTAACCATTTCTTTCAGTATTCTATTTTTCCTTTCAAATATACCATTTTGTTGTGGGGTATAGGGGGTAATCGTTTCATAGATTATTCCAACATACTGAAAGTACAAAGTCATGTACTCGCCTCCCCTATCAGTCATGAATCTTTTGATTTGGACTCCTTGTTGTAATTCAATTTCAGTTTTGAATACTTTAAATGTATTTAATGCTGCATCCTTAGTATGTAACAAATAAACATAACAAAACATTGAAGCATCATCGATAAATGTTACCACTTGTTTCTTATTCCCTAATGGGGGAGTAGCATGCAAATCACATAGGTCACTATGGATTAGCTCCAAAGCTTCAGTTTCACGTTTTACATCGTGATATGGTTTCTTAGTTATTTTGTTTAGTATGTTAGTCTGACACTTATCAGTATCCATGTCAAAGGCTAGAATTAACCCATCCTTAGACATATCTTGCATCCTATTAAAGTGGAGATGGCCAAGCCTAGCATGCCATAGTGATGAATCATTCAGTTTAGTGGTAGACATAAAGGCTGAACCAATATTTACACTAATAGTATTAACTAAGTTAGTACTTCTAGTTGTCTCATAAACTATATTAAACCTGAACATTTGATTGCACATATAGCCAAAACCAATAAACACACCATGTTCAGATAAAACAATTTTTTTAGATTCAATTACTTGTTTATAACCACAATTATTCAAAACACTACTAGAAACAAAATTCTTCCTAGTATTAGGAACATGCAAAACATTAAACAAGGAAATATTATTTCCAGAACTAAATATAAAGATCTACAAAACTACGTCCATGCACTATGGTTGTTGACTCATTCCCATGTGAAGAATAGATCCATCATTCAGTGACTCATAAGTCTTGAACCAGCATCTATCTTTACACACATGAACAGTTGCTCTAGAGTCAACCCACCACGTAACATCATAATCATGAACAAAATAAGCTTCAGATACACATGCAACATAATAAACATAAAGAGATTTTATTAACATATTCTTACCTTTCAGTGTGTTGTTGGAACCAATCACTGAACCATTTATGCCTGATCCGCTGGCTTTCCTGCCAATACCAACACCTTTGCAATCCCTTTTCAAGTGTATTGGTTTCCCACACTTCAAACAATTCTCCGAGGACTTCTTGTTAGTATTAGCTTTGGTGTTGTCCTGATGCTTACGTTTGCCCCTATTATCATCGTACTTGGTGGAGTTGTTATGCTCCACCTTATTGACAACGGATGACAACAACATTGTTGCTTTTTGGCTTGTCATTATCCTGCACCGTGAGGCACTCGTCAATGCGTAGATGACTGTCCAACTCAATAAGAGTTAAATCCTCCTTATCTTTTAAGGTGTGCTTGAAATCTGTCCAAGAAGGAGGGAGTTTATCTATGACACAAGAGATCTTAATGGTCGCATACATGTGTATATTATGTTGTGTTATTATATTCCAAGTATACCTAAAAGTTCATTGTATTGTTCTATGACTGGTCTTGAATCATTCAATTTGTAATTAGTAAAATCACTTACAATGAATTTCTTACTTGATGCATCCTCATCCATATATTTGGCTTCAAAGGAATTCCATAGTTCTTTTTCAGATTCAACATTTTGGTAAATATCAAACAAGGAATTAGACATACCATTGAGAATGACGCCACGACACACATAGTCATCATTCTTCCATTTGCTCCTTTTCTTCATGTCCTCCAAGGTAGCATCATTGCTAGCATATGGGATTGGAGTAGTAAGCACATATACCACATTCATAAAAAATAGAAGAAATGGCATCTTCTTTTGCCATCTCCTGAAATCCAACCCTTCAAACTTATTCAGCTTGAAAATATTAGCAACCATATGTTTCATTGCAGCCGCCATTGATCATCACAAAATAATTTACTTGAATTGTTGGTGTTTATTCGTCCAAACCAGGGTAAGATAATCAATCTTAGCTACGTACCAAAACAATGGTTACTGGATATCACTTGGAATCGTGTTATCACTTTCCAAAATAAACTATTTTACCATAATGCTTGGGTATCATAAATATCTACTTGGGATAAGAGCAAATGTTTGTTATAGATTTTGGCACAAATCTATAACCCTTTTGCTTATAAGTGTTTCTTGTTTTTCTGTTAGCTCTTCATGCAGATGATATGATCACCTTTTGATCACCTTTTTATAGGAGATATATTCAACCCTAGTCAATGGTATTAAGAGGAATTAACGATCCAAATCTCCTCTTAATACGCTTCATAACACCAGCAATAGTGGTTACATGACCGACTTAACGTGATCATCAATGCAGTATAACTGCTACTTGAATTGGTTAAAACTTGTTTCAAGTATTCTCGTTAGCTCCAGTTATGTATATCCATTAGTCCCACTGAAGCAACAGTTAACCCTAAAGGGTATTCTTGGTGAAACCTTCAGTACTGAAGAAGACTGACTGATGAGTAAGCATGCTGAGCATAAATCCTCATAGACATTACTCCCTGATAAATACCTTCAGTTGAGAGTTACACCCCTAAAAAGTTTACTAACTAAAGATCATCAGTGATGCTAACAAACGTTTAACCACTATCTAAGTAAGGGCATTCATACATGTATGAGTGTATATTTTATACTTGCTCACTCATTATCCGGTATAAACTGAACCCACAATTAAACTATATTTGCAACGTGACCTTCCTTTATTTACGGGTGCTATGCATATGTTAATAAGAAGTTGTGCATCGATAGAAGAAAAACCGTAAAAAGAAACATTTATTTTAAGAATGGTCAAGTCGACTAAAATACGGAGTACCATGCCTATATATATTCTCCTCGCTTTGTTACATCACATACGATTCTAGCTATCTGCAAAAACCCTAAACACGATTCTTAACTTCAATCTTTATTCAATCAAAGTCGATCATGGCTTCTTTACCTGAGCTTACACCCATAACGAAGCTGGCAACCTACAACTCCACAAAGGCTAATCGGAACCCGGTGGTTCAAGTGAACCTAATCGAAAAGACTGCTAGGCACAAATATAAACTCTTGTTATCAGATGGTTCAGACTCCCTTGAGGCTTATGTCGATTGCACTTTGAAAAAATCAAAGGAGTTGGAGGAAGGTTCCATTGTTCGACTGTGGTCATATCTACGTGCTGAAGTAGACAACACCATGTAAGTAATTCTGTTCATCTTTATAATTTAAGAATACGATACTGTTTTATATGGGATACTGTTTTATGGGATTAGTGAGTTTTATTCATTATAAACTCTTATTTACATATTGTTTGATGACAAACGGGCTACTAGCTGCGCTGCTAGCCCCTTTTGGATTGCAAAGCTAATCCTAATATCGCATTCAAACTTTTGCGTGTGCAGGGTCATGAAAATTCTTGATCTAGACGTGATCCCTAATATCATGCCATTAGATCTTACCCGTAGACCAATATGGGAGCTGAAAACCTATGAATCCACAAAGACTAATCGCAACCCCGTGGTTCAACTGATACAAGTTAAAAAGACTGAAAAGCACCTATACAATCTTCTGTTATCGGATGGTTTATACTTTCATGAAGCTGATTGTACGTTGAAGAAATCGCTGCATTTGGAGGAAGGTTTAATAGTTCGTTTGGATGAATATATGCGTACAAGTGTAGACAACACCACCACGTAAGTAATTACTGTAATATATGATATTATATCTTTCTCAATTGCTCTTATTTTACAGTATAGATGAGTTGACACGAAAAAGGACTATAATTTTGATCTTGCGTTTCATAAAAACATGTAAACGTATCTAAAGTTTATCGTAGAACATGCCCTAATGACTTGTGTGGTAGTATATAAATTTATGAATGGATAACTGAGACTTTAAAGGTTATTAGGCTAAATATTACATTCTGTTTTTGTTTCTGATGATACTCTTGTTTGTTTTCCTTTACATACATCTTTTATGAATTAATTTATCTTCTAATTATTTTGTGTAGGGTCATTAGAGTTCTCGATCTAAATGTGATTGGTAAATGTGAGATCATTGGTCATCCAAAACCATTCCCTTACAGCGCGACCCCTTCGGTTGAAGATTATTACCATGTAAGCCTTCCCCTTTTAAAGGGCTCTTGTATTTCGGTTCAGGATTATTGTCATGACAGCCTTCCTGAAGATGAATACCCGGTTTTGGAGGAAGATGAATACCCCGTTTTGGAGGAAGATGACTACCCCGTTTTGGAGGAAGATGACTACCCCGTTTTGGAGGATGATGACTGCCCCATTTTGGAGGGCTCTTGTATTTCTGTTGAAGATTACTGTCATGACAGCCTTCCTGAAGATGAACACCGCCTTTTAAAGGGCTCTAGTAGTTCTGTTGAAGATTACTGTCATGACAGCCTTCCTGAAGATGAACACCCCCTTTTAAAGGGCTCTTGTAGCGCGGTTAAAGAGTACTGTCATGACAGTCTTCCTGAAGATGAACACCCCCTCTTAAAGGGCTCTTGTAGTTCGGTTGAAGATTACTGTGATGACGCTTGCTTGGAAACGTCAGAGAAACTTGAATGGGGAACAGAAACTGATGATGGATTTATAATGCTGGAAAAAAGTTTGGACTACTGAGTTGCTTCAAATAAATGGTGGTTGTTGTTACTGTGTTAATCAATGTTAGGTCTTGTTCGGCTTAAAATTTTAACCATATAGCTATGTTTTAATTGCTTTTGAATATTTTGCAGACAGAGTTTGTTATGATTTAAGTATTATGCGAAAACTTCCATATTTTTTTTCAAAGGGGTTGATTCTTGATCTAGATATGAAGCAATTCGGTCAAGTATATGATCCAACGGGTCAAATACTTATTTATAGACCAAACGACCATAGATTAGACTTTTATAATATCATAATGCGTGTCAATGGGTGATCATTAAGGCCCATGACCTAGGTTAGCGACCTCCATTGACTTAGGAGGGGTGCTACCTTAAGGTCGACCAAAGTGGTCGAGTCTACATTGTAATTTTGTTACTAAAGGGGCCTCCGTTCGTGCGGCTCTTGGCCAATGCCCAATCTATTTTTTCTTTAGTTAACTCTCCTTCGAGTTTATTTCAGTTTAAATTATTCCAAAAACCGACCATAGCTCAGTTGGTAGAGCGGAGGACTGTAGTTGTATGCTGATATCCTTAGGTCACTGGTTCGAATCCGGTTGGTCGGAAATAATTTTTTTTTTTGCTCCTTACCCAGAAAAAGAAAAATTAAGCTTGCAGCCATTTCAATCTTCAAACACCATTCCATCTTGAGAGTTAGAATAGGATTGATAAATGTTACTATATTTTTTATTTTTTTGGATGAAAGAAAAACGCCTTTATCTGATCATTTACCGAGATGTTTTCACTAACATGAGTAGTCTAAATAATCAATCCCAAACACAGCCACAGTTTAAACCTTGAACGTATCACTAATCCCCCCCTCCCCTAAACCACAATGCGTATTAGTTTAAAGAGGAGAATGTTAACATAAATATGAAAGATGAAGAGGGTCCTCTTTTGCATTTGTAAACAAAGCCACTGTTCAAGCTATCAAACACTCCATTGGTGTCACTTATCTGATATGCGGTTCTATCAACCATTGCTACCTACGTTATGAGATAACAAAACAGGCTGCTTATCACTGTTCATGTCTGTGTTTGTATGGGTGCATTCTGATTCTTTCTCAAGGTTCAGCTGAAGAAATACAATCCTATCAACTTGACAAGTCTGTTCTTTTGACTATGGGCAAGAATTTCGATGATGCTTATAGGGCTGTTCAGTGCACTCGCGATACACACCTAAAACTAGATGCTGCAATTAGGGATGTTAAGAAACATGGTGGGGTGGCTACAGGTATGAATAGTAACTTAAACCGAGTAACCGACCGAGGTGGATTACCCGACATCTCACACATTATAAACGCCGAGGCAGCAGAAGACCGACTGAATAGGAAGGGGTTGGCCACATACAGTTTGTTCTTGAAGAGTTCCCCTTGAACGTTAGAATCTGCTAGTTGCATGCAAAAAATAATCTAGAAAAAGTAAAAGACGATTTATGCATAAGATAAAAGATAAGGCTAGCCTGCTAGGTAACCAAAGAGACAAACGCTGCATTTTTCTCTAAAAGAAAACAACGACGTTAGAATAAAAAGCACACCGACAGTTTGCAGCCAAGTGTCAGCTCATTGTGTTTACTGGCTATTCAAAATAAACGACATTCATGGCAAGAATATTATAAATCTCTCATCAGAACATAAACCAACTATAACAAAAATCATTTAAAGTTGATGAGAATCCACTATATCAAACACAACAAGAAGAATTTAAGATAATAATCATGTCTAATTTTCAAGAAACCACTGCGTCTAATCTTCAAATTGTTCCCTTCGGCTGCAGAATATCCCAACTTGAAATCAAGATACTGGGCTTGTATAGCTTCAAACTGTCTCATCATACACTGAAAATAAAAATTAAAAATTAGAAAATGAGGTCAAAGTCAGAATTTCGGGCCGCTTTTATAGCCATATGAATGAACAAAGGAGATTCAAAGTTCAAAGTTTATTACTTGAGAAGAGATCTTGTAAGATGTTCCCTTGCAGTTGCCAATGCTTGACTAATTGTCTGCAATGATAAACCCGTAACATTAAACCATGAAATGTGATAACAAAATCCAATTTGTAAGCCCTTTTCTCTGAGGAAACTATGATTAACGTACCTGCTCAGAGAGAGAAGCTCCAGAATCTACACTGTGGCTTGCAACCTTACCAGCAATCACATTTGCATCCGTTTCCAGGATAATTCTGCAAACCATAGTGGATGTATGTTAATAGATGCCTTCTTATGTACAGTTATATAGGCTGGCCAAAATAATAGAGTTTTCTTTATAACAGCATTCGAATAATGTAGTTTTATTTTAATTTTATTTAAAACATCAATAACTTTGTTTATTCAATAAAAAAGAGGACAAAAAGTGCTTATGGCCCGTTAACCAACCCAACAATCTTGACAGCTGTAAGTATGCAGGACAAATGATGGCCAGTTGCCCGGTGTGAACCTTAACTAAGATTCCTACACTACAACTGTAGGATTATACCATGTTTCACCAGAACCAGTACCAACATTGACTTACTAAACAAGTGAGCTAAAAGGCAATACAACAGTTGTTTATATATCTACCAATGTATAGTTAAATTTTTCGCCAATAAAATAAATAAGATATTTAATAACAGAGAGACACAAATTGCAGCTTACCCGCCGTCAACAATTTCATCAAGGCATAACAAAATAAGATCCAAGTTCTCTAGTGCCTCTTTCTTATCCACATTGCCCCTGAACCGATCATAGTACAGAACGTTAGATTTTCATCAAAATAGATGAACCAGATAATCGGACACCAATGGCCCATTGCTATACCTAAGCAGAAGACCAACTGCATCAAAGAAACCCTGAAGAACAGTGGATATGATGAGCTCATTTTCATCATCACCTCCAGTAACAAAGAAGTGAAGATCTTGAGCAAACTTGTAGATGACAATGTTGTTCTCAAACATCGCTATCTCCGCTGCACATAGTCCAAGCCAAACATTAGATGCCACTTAAAAATATGAAAAGAGAACTAAAAACACTTCCTGACTAGCCGACTACTTTCTAAGACATATCTACTCATAGCTTATAGTATAACTAAAGTATAATTAATATGCGCCATATAAACATGCCAATATGACACTGCAAGGTTTCAGATTTTCTATTATCTTATTACATTATTTAATAGTTATAGTCTAAGTTAAGCGGGATAAATAATTAAGCTATAAGTACATAGAGTAACAAAATTCGTTAGCTAAAACGAGTAACAATCAGCAGATGGATTAGATAGCCTACCTTCTGTGCGAGCATTTGTCTTCTGGGTCTTAGTAAAGACAGACTTCTCAAATGCTTCCTTGGCACTATTTGTTGGCCAGTCATCTGAGTAGTATTTGACAGCTACACGGGATCCTTCTGAATCCAAGAGCAAAATATTCTTCACAGATGGGCACGATTCCTACACACAACCATAAAAATGTAGAACAAAAATTCAGAAAAAACACTATTCAGATTTAATCCAGGTACATGTAGAACAAAAATTCAGAAAAAACACTATTCAGATTTAATCCAGGTACATGTAGAACAAAAATTCAGAAAAAACATTAGAATGTTGTCGTCTATCACCGAAGGATGAGCAGATAGAGTTGGAGCTCATCCTATCACATACTGTAATACTTGTAAAACCAAAAAAGCGTTGTTAATTTAACAGTTTTGTTAGGTGACCGATGATCAATCCTCCTATCTTACATTGGTAATAGTGTTGGGTTTAATCTTGATGGGTCAAGTTGGTTCAGTAGGTCATGGGTGAGTGGGTAGTCCATATTTGACAGAGTATTATGCAAGTGTCCTATTCTTTAGTTAGTTCCCTATGTTTTAGGAGTAGTGGTAACATGTTCACATGATTTAGTTTCTGCATTGTTTAGTATCTTAGTATAAATAGAATAGGATGTAACACTTTCAGAATTGAATCAGTTTCCTTAATAAACACAATCATTGAAACCAAGTCTGCTGATTGGTGTTTGTGTGGTGTGAGTCCGGGTCCAAGGGACTGATTCCTTTAAATAGTTCTTTTTACTTATTCTTGTCTCAGACATTTAATAACTAGTACAAGCCAACGTTAAAAAGAAACAAAAATTCTCTCACTCTGATTCCTCTAAATACCACCTATCCCGAACGTTATTACTGGTAACTATACATTATGATCACAAAACAATAACATGAATAGAAAGCAACTTAAACATTAATGAATCCTACTCTAAACACATTATACTTAAAACCATTAGCATTACAACTCTATATCCTATACCACAATCCAAAGCAAGTCTCGTCAACATTTGGCACCAACTAAATCTATCGCTATAACTCAAATTACCATTTCATTTCCAAATCACTACCTAATAAAACCTAGTTCTCAAATTCATTCAACACAATTAGAGGTGGCAATTCTTGCCCATTTTGCTAATTATGGGCAATTTTAACCCTTTTTTAAAAAGTAGGGGGTATTTTTTGCCCATCCAATTATTATGGATGGGCTCAATGGGCACATGTAAGATATTAGATGGGCTCAATGGGCGTATGTAAAACACCAAATTGGACACTCGATAAATCTTTATATTTAATGTTTTTTTTCAGACTTTTAAACAAGTATTATTTTTATATGTTTTTTTCCCCGTTATAGCATGCGCCTGTTTAGCCAGCCCATTTGACCCGCGCCCGTTTAGCCCACCCGCCCGTTTAGCCCGCTGCCCATTTAACCCATCGCCCGTTTAGCCCCCCACTTTTTGCCAGCCCGCCCATTTCGCCACCTCTAAACACAAAGATCAAAATCAAACTGCATTCATTCAGATCTGAATCTTATAAACCCTATATCACAACAACTAACATAAATCCCAACAATCAAATTCACAACAGATCATACAAAAAAATTACTAACATATAAACCGATCATTCAGGAGGTTGGTGTGGCCACTACGGATTCCCAAACATCATTACCGGTAACTATACATTCCGCTCACCAAAGAATATCACTACTTCAAACTACGCAGTAGTTCCAGATTCCAAACACGACCTAGGGCTGAGCAAAACTAACCGAAAATCAAACCTACTAACGGAGCCGAACCAAGTCGACCAAAACCGAACCGATCATTTTCGGTTCGGTTTTCGGTTTTGCATATTTATTTCGGCTTTGCTCGGTTCGGTTTCGGGTTAAAACCAACAAAAATACACCTAACCTATATATTCGATTCGGTTTTTCGTGGTACGTTCGGTTTCGGTTTCAGTTTTGTTCGGTTCGGTTTTCGGTATATGTTTTCTTCAAAACCGATTTTCGGTTCGGTTCTTTTTTTTTGGTTGTCTTCGGTTTTGGGCTGATGCTCAGCCCTAGCACGACCTATCTAAAATGTCCACTAACAGTACAACGGCCCATAGGTTCCCATAGGTTAAAAGAAACAAAAATTCTCTCACTCTCTGGTCCTCTACATACCACCTATCCCGAACATCATTACTACTCCGTAATAACTATACATTATGATCACCAAACAATATCATGACTTGAAAGTAACTTAAACGTTACTTAACCCTACTCTAAACGCATTATACTTAAAATCAATATCATCACAACTCTACATCCTACACCACAATCCAAAGCAAGTCGTGTTTACATCACGACGCTTTAGCTTAAACAACCAGTTCATTTTCCTTAAATATAAACCTAGATCATAAACGACCACCCTTTTCAGGAGGTTGATGTGGCCACTTCCGATTCCCAAACATCATTACCGGTAACTATACATTCCACTCACCAAACAATATCACAACTTCTAAATAAGCAGTAGTTCCAGATTCCAAACACGTCCTATTTAAAATGTCCACTACGCCTACTCTAACTCTACATCCTACACCACAACCCAAAGCAAGTCTCGTCACATAAAAGGCCCGCATTATACTTAAAATCAATATCATCACGACTCTACATCCTACACCAAAATCCAAAGCAAGTCTCTTCAACATCACGTAAAAGGCCCGCATTTCGCACGATCGCACAAACGAAAACAATCTCTACAACTTAAATCAGCGTTTAATTTCCTCCCTAAATATAAACCTAGATCTAAAATTCACATCATCATAAAAAAAAACTCAAATCAGTCAGATCTAAACCCTAACAAACCCTAGAAATCAACAAACTAACAGATCATATAACAGATTAACTGTAACCGATCGTTCAATTACACAAAAAAAAATCAGATGCAATAATGAAGTGATTGGATCTGAGAGTTTAGCTGACTAACCATTGATGAGTGAATATCTCGCGTGTCACGATATATCGCCTTGAATATCTCGTTCGCAGATTCAGTTACACACACACACACACACACACACACACACAAATGAATGAATGAATTTGGTATTTGAAGGAGAAAATAAGTTTGGTGGAGAGTTTCAATATGGGCACCGTATTTTTCTTCTTTTACACTTTTGCCCTGCTTCTTTTCTATCGAAGTTTAAAGTTACACGAGCTCTTAATTTTTTTAAAATAAAAGATAACAGTTGATAAGAGTTACTGTAGTTATTTTTTATAGAGTAAACTGTAAAATACATTTTTTAAGTTTGAACTTTTTCACATATTACATCTTTTGGTGAAAGTATTGACACTATACACCCACCCATTAGGCAAATGTTTTGTCACAATACGTCCCTCAAGACTAACGATATAATTTTTTCTCGTTAACTTCTAACGTTCAAAAAATTGCATCGTTAGTCCTGAGGGATGTATCGTGACAAACGTTTGTCTAACCGGTGATGTATAATGTCAATACTTTCACCAAAAGATGTATTGTGTAAAAAAATTCAAACCACAAAGATATATTTTGCAGTTTACTCTTTTTGATAAGATTTTTTTAAACAAAAAGTTTATAGTTATAAAAAAGCTTTAAAACAGCTCTTTTCAAATAAACCCTTAGTTTCATATTCATTTTTCCGAGTAAATTACATACATAGTCTTTGTGATTTGCTAGATCCTACACTTTTGTTTTTGACCCGTGTATATAAGCATGTAGCTTCCTTATGGTTTTGACCTGTTAAAGGTATGGTCCTTGTGGTTTGTCAGGTTTCACATATATTATTCTTGTGGTTTGTTTATAAAAGGACGAAACTCTAAATGGGTCAAAACACGAAAAAAAATGATTGGCTTATAATAAAGTACATAGACTAAAAGTGTAGAAGTCCACAAACAAAAAACGATAAATGTAATTTCTTCCAAATGAAAACACAACGAGATGTAAAGTAATAATTTTATTTGAGCAAAATATACATAAAAATGATGTTTAAAAGTTGGGAAAATATTAGCTACACATTTGTATAGCCAATTAGCTATACCAAAAGGGTTATTATTGTCACTAAAGGATATTTAGAGGCTATTTTCCGTACATACTCAATATTGAACGATTCTAGGCTAAAGAAACCGCCAATTCTTTAAGAAATCATAATTAGAGGTGGCAAATGGGTTGGTTTGGTTGGATTTGGGTCATGAGTCAAATGAGTTATAGTTCAAATGGGTTATGGGTCAAATGGATTATCACTTATTAATGGGTCAAATGGGTTATGGGTCATATGGTTTGGGTCGGGTCAACCCACTAACTTATAATATTTTCCTATCTTTTAACATGTTCAAACGTTTTATCTGTATTCGTTCGATTTTTACGTTTTGCTCAATAGTTTTAAATTTTTCATCGATTTTTTTATGTTTTCATCAGTATTTTTACGTTTTCGTCAGTAAATTTACGTTTTCATCAGTAAATTTACGTTTTCATCTGTAAATATACGTTTTAGTCAGAAAATTCACGTTTTCGTCAGTAAATTTACGTTTTCGTCAGTAAATTTACGTTTTCGTCAGAAAATTTTACGTTTTCGTCAGTAAATTTACGTTTTCGTCAGAAAATTTACGTTTTCGTCAGTAAATTTACGTTTTCGTCAGTAAATTTACGTTTTCGTAAGTAAATTTACGTTTTCGTCAATAAATTTACGTTTTCGTCAGTAAATTCACGTATTCGTCAGAAAATTCACGTTTTCGTCAGAAAATTTACATTTTCGTCAGTAAATTTACGTTTTCTCCAAAAACTTTACGTTTTCGTCAGTAAATTTACGTATTCGTTAGAAAATTGAAGTTTTCGTCAGTAAGTTTACGTATTTGTCAGTAAATTTACGTTTTCGTCAGTAAATTTTCGTTTTCGTCAGTAAATTTATGTTTTCGTCAGAAAGTTTACGTTTTCGTCAGTAAATTTAAGTTTTCGTCAGAAAATTTACGTTTCGTCAGAAAATTTACGTTTACGTCAGTAAATTCACGTATTCGTTAGAAAATTCACGTTTTCATCAGAAAATTTATGTTTTCGTCAGAAACTCTACGTTTTTGTCAGTAAATTTACGTTTTCGTCAGTAAATTTACGTATTCGTCAGAAAATTTACTTTTTCGTCAGAAAATTTACGTTTTCGTCAGAAAATTTAAGTTTTCGTCAGAAAATTTACGTCTTCGTCAGAAAATTTACGTTTTAGTCAGTAAATTTACGTTTTCGTCAGAAAATTTACGTTTTCGTCAGAAAAGTTAAGTTTACGTCAGAAAGTTTACGTCTTCGTCAAAAAATTTACGTTTTAGTCAGTAAATTTACGTTTTCGTCAGAAAATTTACGTATTAGTTAGAAAATTTTCGTTTTCTTCAGTAAATTTACGTTTTCGTCAGTAGATTTTCGTTTTCGTCAGTAAATTTACGTTTTCGTCAGTAAATTTACGTTTTCGTCAGAAATTACGTTTTCGTCTTTAAATTTACGTTTACGTAAATTTACTGACGAAATATACTGACGAAAACGAAAACATAAATTATCTGATAAAAACGAAAAATTACCCTCGAAAACGTAAATTTGCTGACGAAAATGTAAATTTACAGTCGAAAACTTAAAATTACTGACGAAAACGTAAATATACTGACGAAAACGTAAAGTTTCTGACGAATACATAAATTTACTGACAAAAACATAAATTTACTGACGAAAACGTATATTTTCTGACGAATACGTAATTTTAGTGACAAAATCATAAATTTACTGACGAAAACGTAAAATTTTCTGACGAATACGTAAATTTACTGACGAAAACGTATATATTCTGACGAAAAAGTCAATTTACTGAAGAAAACGTAAATTTACTGACGAAAACGTAAATTTTCTGACGAATACGTAAATTTACTGACGAAAACTTAAATTTTCTGACGAAAAAGTAAATTTACTTACGAAAACGTAAATTTACTGACGAAAACGTAAATTTTCTGACGAATACGTAAATTTACTGACGAAAACGTAAATTTACTGACGAAAACGTAAATTTACTTACGAAAACGTAAATTTACTGACGAAAACTTAAATTTACTGACGAAAACGTAAATTTACTGACGAAAACGTAATTTTCTGACGAATACGTAAAATTTCTGACGAAAACAAAAATTTACTGACGAAAACGTAAATTTTCTGACGAATACGTAAATTTTCTTACGAATATGTAAATTTACTGACGAAAACGTAAATTTACTGACGAAACGTAAATTTTCTGACGAATATGTAAATTTACTGACGAAAACATAAATTTTCTGACGAATATGAAATTTACTGACGAAAACGTAAATTTACTGACGAAAACGTAAATTTTCTGACGATTACGTAAATTTACTGATGAAAACATAAATTTAATGACGAAAACGTAAATTCAGTGACTTAATAATAAAAACTACTAGTAACTTTTTAGACTATTGGGTTTTTGTTACAATAATAGGAACCATCTGACCTATTTTTAAACCCATTTGACTATTCTCAAACCCATTTGACCCAAACTTCATTTTACACAAAGAAAGGGGTTGACCCATTTGACCCATCACTCTATTTTTGCTCAACCCATTTCAACTAATAAGGTTATAAAATTGAACCCAATTGGCGTATTTTTGGTAGAATGGGTTGAAATTGTCACCTCTAATCATAATTTACCTCCATGTTTTATCGCCATATTCAATGACCTAAACAAAAACCATATTGAATAAGTCAAGCAATATCAATCAGTGATTCTTTTTATATTGTTTCCATTGTTTCATGTTTCCCATTCACTATTAGTATTCTGTTTAAGGATTCTTGCTTTTTTTTCATGGATCATTCTGTCAATGAAGAACAATTTTTATCAGGTTCGATCATACTGATTTTTATATAAATTTCAATATACTTTTCTTGCACTTAGGTTTGTTTTGGTAATATTGTGTATAACTAAATGGAACAGATGACGAAGAGGAACAAATATGGACACCTTATTTCGAAAACGATGGATGAAGCGCAAAAAAGGAATGATACGACATGAGAACAACTGAACAAGAGGGCATGAAAATAAGAGTTGGTTAGTAGAGCGTATTTGTAGTGTTTTTTCCTATAAACCCATTGACTAATAATACTCTTCCTGCGTTTTTTCGATCTAAATCTCATTGCATAGTATGTTACTGTAATGCAATTCCAAAGATATTTTGGTGGGGTTTCACCTTTGTTTTATATTGGCACATGAAATAAATGGTTTGAGTGTGACAAGAAATGTTAAAGATCTGATGTTTTGCAAGTTCAGATTGTATCAGTTCACAAGTGAAGTGTGATAGCAAAAGTCTGCAACAATGTATGCATATGCTTATTGTAGTTTCATTTTTAATTGTTTTTAAGTTTGTCTCTCGTGTCTTGTTATTTGTTTGTCATTTAATGGGCAAGCATGGTTCCATTGGATGGATTTGTAAGGGTATATGATCACATGGGTAGGTTCCTTACTTTGTTTGATCTTTGTTATAAGCTCCAATTTATTCACAATAACCATTCGAGTTTATCCAAAAGAAACAATGTACTACGTACTAAACTTGTGCTTAGCTTATAACATTTCAAAGTAACCACAAGTTTTTTGTTCTTTTGTCCATAGCTACTTTCAAATTTACACAAAGATTCAAAATAACCGCAAATTGTCAATCATTTACTATTAATTTGCACAAAATACCCTAAACTATCATTTAAAGCTACAAAGTGATGTTAATGAGGTTTTTGGTGTAGCTAATTGCCTACATCAAGGTGTAGCTAATATATCCCCTTATTCATTTGTGTATATATGAACATATATAATCTTTTTACTGAACGATTTATGAAAATGTTCAGTTAACGTTCGATTCATTTACTGATCTTAACTAAATGGAACTAAACGAAAGTTAAGTTAGATGCATTATCGGATATTTAACCTGAATTAAAAAGGTAAAATGCAGTTAAAAGATAAGAACTTTAGAGGTCACGATACATTGGCTCGTCGTTTGGCTGGCCATAACGGCGCCAGTAACTGTACCGTGGGTCGTGTTTTGGGGTCTTAAGCCATCGTAGCCAGTCATCGTTATGGGTGACGGCGTGAGGTACTGTACCGTACCTTACGTTGTGGGTATTTTCGCGCCATCAGTTTTTTTTTGTTTTTTTGAAAACGCCACATTTATGCTAGAGATGGTGTTTTTTGTGTTATGTTGAGTTTTGGAGTTATGAGAAAAAAGTGGTGATGTGGCACCACTTTTACCCACGGCTCAAACCGTACGTAGCCTTCTTATATGTTATGGCATGAATGTTGTAAAACAAGGGCTAGGCGCTAGACGGTCATACTCCGCTTAGGAGGCGCCTAGGAGCTAGGCGGTCAAGAAAGTCAACAAAAAGTCAATATATTTTTTTTAAAAATTAAGGGTTTTCTTGCTAATATATACTGCCCATATTTATTTTAACGTAACATCTTAAAATAAAAGATAAACGAATGATTATAAACATAAAATAATGGGTTTTTCGTGTGAAATTGGAGCCAAATGAATTATATGTTCACGTTTAAAGTTTTAAGCATTTAAATTGTTATGTTTTATTTGTCTATTTTGCAAGAAATTCGAATTATATGAAATTAGAAATATTTTTTTTATGTCATAGATATTATTTATAATATTTATATGTATAAAATTCCAATCCGCCTAGGCAGCGCCCGCCTCGAAGGTCGTCGACCGTCTCACTAGCGCCTAGCGATTTATGCAACCTTGCGTCCTACGGCAGGACGATAACCTTTAGAGAGTTGGGAGTGATTGGCACGAGAATGTGGTTTCAAAGCCGCCACGTAGGATTTTGAGGCTTTGGCACCAAAAACCCTTTAGCACCACATTTAGGGGGAGTGGTTGGCACGAAAAAAAGTAGTGCCAAAGAGGTATAATGGGCCCACAAATATCTCTTTTATTAAAAAAAATGAAAATTGCTTGGCGCTGGCTAGTCTGGTTAGCGCGAGGCTAGGAACGGTACGCCAAAAGATGGGTGGCGCCAAAGGCTTACCAACCCACCTAACAACTCCGCTCCCCCACTCTTAAGACAAAATGTATGGGGCTTACTCATGACCTTTTCTCTAAGCACTCCTAAACGCATATTGACCCGTTTGAACTTCAAGCCTTTTTATGAGTATAGGTTTTGTTTAGTTGGATATTTTTTTTTTTTAATTTTGTGTTTTCAGATTTGTAAAGAAAAGGAGATTTATTTTTCACAAAACGTAAAAAACGCATTCAATTGATATTATTTTCATTCTCAAGAAAACAAAAGGGGTTAAAAAAACAAAAAAAAATGTGTTTTATCGTTTCATACAAATTGAAAATTACGTTTTGTAGAGAATTTTGCTAGATACGGATTTAAACGCGATTTTTTTTCACAAAATATTTTATGAAAACAGAAGTAAAATTTTCACAACTAATCGCAGTTTTAGGTGTCTTACCATTAGATGTGGTCTTTTTCTTAAAAAAAAGAAAAACTTTGTTCTGGTGTTTTAAAGAGAAAATAAATAAATATCGTGCCTAGTGCTCCAATGACCCGTTTCACGGTCAATATGAGGAGCAAATCGCTATTTCTTGAATGAATGTTGTGCGCATGTTTGTATATAAGACCTCGTGTGCTCGTTTACCTTTTTATTGATTAGACAACCACATGGAAACGTTCAATGAATTGTTAAAAATTACGGATGTGTTATGACGTCCTGCAATATAACGGGTATTAAGGGAGGTTATAGGTTGTCAGGTAGCAATAATATCACCTTTTTTAATAAAGATGGTCAGAGACGAAGACATGACGAAATATGATCAGGTGCGAAAATTTTCTGAGACACTCGCGGGAACCCCTTGGCTCCGTCCCTGTGAATGGCATCGGAGAAAGAAAAATCCTTGCTTTTGCGATCTTATTTCACTTCTTGTTGCTAAATCAATTTATAAAGATACGGACTTGTTAATAACAGCTCGGGTTGTAGTTTTTTTTTTTTGGTAACCGTGATTTCCGACTCATTGGCCGACTAATCCACGGGGTTTGAGCCCACCGCCACACAGACTCAAACCAGGTAAAGCCCTCCCTTTTCAGGAGATTGGCGTGACCACTTCAAGGTTGTTTGCACCTAGTGGGAATTGAACTTGAGACCTCACACACTTTGTCCATTCTAACTTTGGAATACTCAAAGTCGTCGTCATAGATGTTGCCTTTTTCTTTTTCTTTTCCTTCGCCTTTGTCTTTGATGATGTGCATCTTCTTTTTGAGATCCACTTTATAAATTTGATTACTCTCTTCGCCATTGTCACGATCCCTCATGAGCCATTTTCCGTTCTTCATTAAGTGGATTGGACCCAGATAGCTCATAATATCTTTAACATTATGCGTCCTTAGGTGATAACTTAAGACTTCTTTAAAAATCCCAGATTCATCCAACTTCCACAACTTCATACATATCTTCGTACTTCCAAAACCACCATCAAAACTTTTAATGTCAATGCTATACTTGACACAAACATGAATGCAATCACTTTTAACCATAATAGTTGTAAAATTACCATATGCCTTCTCACCGGCATCCACGTTCGGAATTTCTATCTTCGATAACCTTTCGGTTTTTGTGTCGAACCTTATAATTGAAGTAAATCGAGGGTCCCTCTCACGTTGTAAGAAGTAGAGGTTTTCCTCCAAATAAGTACCTCGATTCCAGTCTACAGGATAGAATGAAATTATATGTTGAAAGACGCCTACTTCTCTCCATGAGTCTGATCTTAACGAGTATATGTAAACACCACGGTCATCATAATTTACAAACAGAAGCTTGTAGTCATCTTCAAAACAGCTGTAATACAATCCGAAATCTGACCTGCTACACCAAATAGTGTTGCATTCCTTGTGAGAATTAAATTTGGACAACCTTTTATACTCATTCGTCAAAGGATTCCATAAGATTAGATCAGAGTATAGAGTAGCCCACACAGACTCATGCTCTATTGATATGCCTAGACATACCAATCCATGAGAAGAAGCTAGAATAGAAACTTCGCCAGGAGTGATGCCTTCGAATGGCGGTAAAGGGCGGCGTGTGGGAGATAAACTCGAATGCTGTTTCTGTTTTAGATAAGATGAGAAATTTAGAGTTGTTTGTATGGTAGTCGTGCAGGGTTTGGAACACAGCAGACGTAAGGAAAACGAGCCCCGTTCTTTCGAAACACACTTGAAACGACAAACAGATTTGCGAGGAATTCTTGGTAGAATGTCGTTCAATATGACGTCATGTGGAAGATGAACCTCCTCCATTGTCGATCTCTTTAGTTTAGGTTTCAATAATAATTCGAGACGTAAGTTTTTGGGAATATTTATAGCGAGACTATTGGCATCTAATTCTAATATATGGAAGGTCAAGAAGATATCCATGCATGCATGCTTTAAATATAATAGAAGTTGTATTATACGTTGTTTAGGTAAGTATTATATAGATGTCATAAGGATCTAACTTAAAACTTCACCGTCTAAAAATTTTACTACCTAGTAGTTTGCAATTTAATGATATAAAACATAGCTAGACGAGTACTCGCGTATAACGACGGAAATTGTCTAATGACAATTGATTCGATGATCGAATTAATGACTCGATGACTCGATCTGATTGATTCTTTGATCGAACTCGTGGCCCGTTGGTCGAACACCTGTTCGAACACATGCCCTAGTGTTTTTTATCTATGCATTTAAACGGTCGCATATTTTACCATATAAATAATTTTTAAAGTTGTTATAAATAACGATTTTTTAAGAATTCCTTATCCAATGCTTCCAATTTTGATTTTCAACGTTATAAAAATAAATAATTTTTCAATGAAATGGAGACGTAGTAAAAATTAGATTTTTAACTGATTAGCTCGTTGCTGCCAATGACTTTATATACATTTGCTCATGTGGTATATGATATATGCATAGATTAGGTGTAATCTACAGAAATGGCAAACATTTTACCGCCAACATTTTTCCACCAATGTTTTTCCGCCAACGTTTTCTCGCAAACCTTTTTCCGCCAACAATTAGTTAACATTCATCACGATTAGCTAACATTCATCATGATTAGTTAACATTCTTCACATTTGATATTCGATGAATGAGTCGGTATGTTATGGTTGTACGTTTGATGTTTAATGGATGAGTCGGTATGTTATGGTATATATAAACTTTCCAAATATTCCTAATAAATTGTTTTGTATGTTTAATGTTTAATGGATGAGTTGGTATGTCATGGTTGTACCTTAGATGTTCAATGGATGAGTCGATATGTTATGATTGTACGTTACATGTTCAATGGATGAGTCAATATGTTATGGTCTGTGATCATTAACTATAGCAATAATTCTTAACATGCAACAAAATATATAGCAGGAGATAGTTGTAGTGATAAAAAGAAATGTTTATGGATTGTACAAAGTAAGTTGAACCGATTTTGATCAAAATACGCGTTAAATTTAATCGGTTTCTAATAAATTTTTATTAGAAAAAATAAAAATAAAAATAAAATAAAATAATAATAATAATATATTAAAATAATATATTATTAGTATTATTATTTAAAAATAATAAGAATAATAATAATAATAATAAATATATAACTAGGAAATGGTTTCTTTACCAAATATAATGGAAATGATTTCCACCAAATTTATAAAGATGTGAACTCTTTAAGAATTCAATTATCCATCTATTTTATTTCTCTCCCAACCAAACAATGGAAATGAAATCATTTTCATTTCTCTCCCTCCAATTCTTTGTACCAAACACACCCTAAGGAAATTAACAAAATTCTTTTTAGTATTTATTTATTTTAATTTTATAAACTTGTCAAAAAAAACTGGTGATATAACAAAAACAGATATTTGAGATTGCTAATAAAAACACACACACACACACTATTATACGAAACAGATATTTTAAAAAAATATTGTATTTTTAAGGGCTTATATTTAGTTTATAGGGTTTTGTGTTGTTAATATAATATAATATTCTCAACGACTTTGTATTGCATCGGGCTTAATCTTGATGTTAAGTTTATATCTCAATAATGAGGGTGAAATTAATTGTTAATCTCTATATTTAGTTTATAGGGTTTTGTTGTTAATATGATATGATATTCTCAACGACCTTTTTTACATCAGGCTTAATCTTAATGTTAAGTTTATACCTCAATAATAAGGGTGAAATTAATTGTTACTCTCTCTCTCTCTCTCTCTCTCTCTCTCTCTCTCTCTCTCTCTCTCTCTCTCTCTCTCTCTCTCTCAAAATAAGCTAATAGTAAAACCACCTAAATGGATTGAAACAAAAAATGAGCAATATCTAATTGTGCGTAATATTGCTTGAACTTTTCGTACTTAGTCGAGAAATTAATTCATATACTTTTTGCATGTCAAAAGCCTTATAATAGTTAAATCATATTATTAATAATGAAACATCTATAAAAAAACAATTATTTATATAAAGAGTGGTACCAAGTTGCTCGTGTCACCGACTTTTTGCACTTTTCAAATATAAAGAAAAATATCAACAGAAAAGAATGAGAGTGTTTGCTTTATGTTCTACCGATGTAATAAAACAAAGAAAAAAAATTACATTTAAAATATATATTTTCTACTCGTATGCCGATATGCTTTTTAGCAAAAAAGAATAACTATATCCTTTAGTATACTAACTCAAATGATTCGTTGTTTTTAACTAAAAACTATAACGAACACTTGGTTAGATTTTTTATGCCAACAATTTTATCTCCAGATTCTGTATTATAAGACACCAAAACCATCCAAAATTTCTTGCCCACGACCCTTATACTGTGACAACCCTGGTTTTGAGGTTCGTCACTTAGTTTTATTTTGTGCTAGTTACGTGTCTTTACGTGTTTATGTGCTTATTGGGGTGTATAGATTGTGGTTTGGATATCGTTTCTGGTACGGGGTACCTTGTGAGTGAAATGATGTGTGATGATTTTATGTTCATGAGTTCAATGGTAGTGACTATGAAGTGAGATGGTGTTATTTAGTGGTTTTACGTATACGTATATGTATTACAGAAAATCGTATTTTTACTATTTACGGTTTAGCATTTAGAGGTCTCGGATGAGGTAATTAGTCATATGGATATTTTTCGGGATGGTTATAAGTCATTTAGGACTTAGTTATAAAGTTTATTTCAAATTTGAGATTTTTTATAAAAGTGTATATTTTACGACTTTTACGGTAAAACGCGTAAATTTGACTAGTTTTACGGTTTTGAGGTTTTGGAGGTTTTAGGAGCTGAAATAAATTAAGGTAAATTAAGGTATTATCAATAACATAATAATAAGTAATAAAAATATATAAAAAAAAGACTATATAGTCGGTTTTAGGCCGATTAAAAACAAAAAAAAGAAAGGAAAGTTTGTAATGGGCTTGGACTAGTATATAAGATATTATTAAAACAATACTAGTGGAAAAAAAAGAGGAGACGATTCATAAAAAAAAAAGAAAAAAACGCAGCTATGGAGGAAAAAAAGAGAAGAAGAAAAATTAAGGTTTTCAAAATCTTGATCTTTGATCAATTGAAGGTACAATCTTGTTTTAATATTTGTTCTTATTTAATTAAACATGTATACATCATATTATGATGGATTTAGGGTAGGGTTTAATTTAAAAACAGTGAATTAATGTTATATTAATGGTGTTATAATGATTACATAAATTAAGGCTTGTAATTAGAGGGATTAGGGTTAATTAATGAGGTTGATTTTGTTAAACCCGTTTTTAAAAACTGGGCAGAATTTTGAGTCAATTGTTTTGATTATATCGGGAGTTCTATAAACTCTTATTTTACGATCCAAGTATTCCTGAAAAGTTAATTGAAGTGGCTTTCCAATGCAAGAAACGAGAACTAAATTGGAGTTAGGGAAGTGGGTCAAAAACAGGTTACAACAGTCGGAGGTCAAAACAGTTTTGAAGTCAGCCTGTTTTCTTTTTTTGTTTTGGGTTGTTTGGGGTACTTAGGGTTGAATTGGGATCTTCTAACGAACATGAGAGATGGTTTATATATTATAGTAAGTATCTGCACTTGGGCTAAGGTTGTGGTTTAGGGTAAGACCCCCTTATCATAACAAACTTTTTGTATGTTTAAAATCAGTAAATCTGGAATGACAAAAGTATATATATATATATATATATATATATATATATATATATATATATATATATATATATATATATATATATATATATATATATATATATATATATATATATATATATATATATATCGGGGCCTTAACAGTAGGTTTAAGGTTAGAGCAAATGGGAGGTGTTAGATAACATATGTAAGGGCATAAATATTCCCTTTACAGAGATCATGGGTGTGTTTAGGTGGGTGTTTGGCTTATAGTTTGGAGACCTAAAACTGGGACTGTTTTTGATAAAATGTTAACGGGATGTGTTATGAAGTAAAACGAGATAAGGGCTTTATAGAGGGGTGTAATGAGATGCTTAGAGCATATATATGAGTTATATATATGGGAGAAGGTTAGATGTCCATCATAGGTTGATGAGCCATTTTAGTGTTTGGTTCAATGTTTTGATTATGTGTTTTTGGTTGATTAGCTTTTTGCTAGTGCGCGGATGTTTGGGGAAGCTCAATCAGGTGAGTTTCATAGTCCCATGTTTACTATTGTTTTTGACTTCCAGATGAGATGGAAGAGACACTGTGTTATGTTTTGTATAAATTCATGCTGTGAATGTTTGGCGTTGGTAATGGACTTATGTGTGCATACTTATGTGATTAACTGCTAGATAATTCTTGATTGTTTATGTTTTGACTTGGTACCAAGAGGTTGTTGACAAGGCGGGGCCTTGGGGAGGTACATAGATGTGTTGGGAATAAATTAAGGCCAGATCACTTGAGCGCTGACAAGAACAACTCAAGCGTTGACAAGAACAAAGTGAGCGCTGACAGCCCAAGCGTTGACAAGTTAAAGTCAAGCGTTGATAGATTGAAGACAAGCACTGATGGAAGATATAAGCTACACGTTTATTATATTCTAGAATACTTCTAGTAAGGATAGAAACGACAATGTATTTTCTATGTTTATCTTTACCTAGAATAGTTGATACGTAGCTTATTGTACAAGGCTTCTTAGTCTATAAAAGAAGGCTTTTAGGTTAATGTTTAGTATCAAGTTTTATATAAGTTTTCATTCGTAAACATCTTTCATTGTAAGCAAGTTCGACATTCATAATCAAAGTGAAAGTTTTGTTTACATCTTGTGTTCTTGTTTAAGTGTTAAATTCCGCATAACACTTAGATTCACAAAGCATATAACAAAGGTTTCTCTACGTGTTATACTTGACCTAATCTCGTATACACAAAGCTAATCGATCTAAGTTTGGGATCAACAAGTGGTATCAGAGCTTGTTGAGGAACTTTTGATCTTTGAAGAACACCAGAACGATATACGAACAGCAAAACCCTAATTTTCTCAAAACCCTAACAACATCATGTCTGAAGCAATAACTTCCTCCTCTTCACCCTTACCAAACATCAAGATTCCCATGTTTGATGCAACCAACTTTGACTTATGGAAGTTCAACTTTGAACAATATCTGGGGATCTTTGATTACACACTCTGGGAGATTATTGAATATGGAAACTCATTCAATAAGGCTCAAAAGATTCAGGATGCCATTACGGCAAGATCAGCTGTTGAAGGATGTCCTGATGAAGATAAGAAAGAAAAACCTGGAGATGGTAGAGCTGTAGGTGCTGAAGATATTGCGAAGAAAAGGGTTGACATGAAAGCCCTAAATATTCTGAAAGTCTCTTTGGGACAAGAAAATCAGCACAAATATAGAGGCTATGAATCTGCTAAGGATCTTTGGGAAGCAATTGAAGTTGCATATGGTGGTAATGCAGACACTAAGGAAGAAAAGAAAAAGCAACTTCTGCATGATTATGCTGTCTTCAAAGCTCAGCCCAATGAGAAACTGAGTAGTGTGAGAAGCAGATTGCTTGACATCACAAGCAAGTTGTCCTTCATGGGGACACAAGTTGGTGATGTTGACACCAATGCTACCTTTCTGAAAAGTCTTGGTGAGGCATGGAAGATTGAGGCAAGATCTATTCTTGCCAATAATACTTACAAGAGCTCCTCGTTTGATGACATCTACAACAAACTAAGACTGTTGGAAGATGAAACTCTTTCAGCACATGGAAGCAAAGCTAGCACCAGCAACATGGCCTTCTTCTCTCATAGTGAAGGTCAATTCAATCAGAAGGACTCTTTTATGCATCCAGTTACTGGATCATCATTTGTCAGCGCTCGAACAAGTCCTGTCAACGTCTCCTTCTCAGACGCTGACACATTCATGAATGACTCCCCAAGAGTTAAACCTGCTGGTTTGGATTTGGATACTGTGTGTGCTTACATTGCTTCTTTGCCCAATGGTTCAGTGATTACATATGAGGACCTTGAGCAGATAAGTGATGAACACTTGGAAGAGATGGACATCAAGTGGAACATGGCTCTTGCTAGTATAAGAGCAAATAGGTGGAATAGAAGGTTCAAGAAGAAGATGACCTTCAATGCTAAAGATACTGCTGGATTTGATAAATCCAAAGTTGAATGCTACAACTGTCATCGTATGGGGCACTTCATGAGGGAATGCAGATCTCCTAGAAGATCTGATGCTGGTAAACCCTCAAGTCAGGTTGTTAAAGCTCAAGATTCCAAAGCCATGGTTGTAGTTCAAGGAATTGATGGTACTGGATGGGATTGGAGCTATCTGGCTAAGGATGCTGAAGAGGACAAAGCCTTGATTGCTGATATTGAAGAAGAAGAGCATGTTGAATATGCTCTCATGGCACACTCCTCCTCTTCATCTGATAATGAGGTATATGATGATGCTTTTTGTAGCAAAGGTTGTAGGTTAAACACTGATAGACTTAACAAAGAGGTGTTAAAACTAAAAGATGATATGAGCACTGAAAGGTGTAAATTGTCCAATTACCAACTAGCTCTTACTGAAACTGAGAAAACCGTTTCTGAATATAAGAAAATGGAATTTGATTTAAAAGATAAGATAAATATCTTAAAACATGAGCTAGAGGGTAGTATGGATATTAGAAATATCATGACAAAGGTCAATAGAGACCTACAGGCTAAGTTAGATGAGGCCATTAAGAATAAAGATAATGTTGACCTCAAAATTCAAAGATTTGATAGAGCCACCCAAACCCTAGGAGACTGTGTAGCTAAACAAAGGGATCCTAAGGACATGACTGGGATCGGGATGAATGATTACCCTCTGGTTCCACCACCAGCTGGTGACTTCTATGGTGTCCTTAGAAAGGATTTATCTTGGACTGGTATACCAGAATGCCAGGAAGAGGAATTCATTCCTCCACCAAGAGTTGTCACTTCAGTGGAAGAGTATCAATAAAAACTGACTGACCTAAATGAGTGGAAGAAAGCTAACCCTACTTTATTTGTTAAGGGAGGCTTGCTATGTGAAAGTCCCAATGAATCACCACCCATTAAGGTTACTCACCCAGTTACTGGTAAAGCTGTTGACCTAGGCTCCAACACTGTTAGAAGACCTACCATTAAATATGCAGAGATGTATAGAAATAATAGGTCACCCAAGAGCCAAGTTAACAATCATGGAACAGGTTTCTTCGCTTCTAGACCTAAGAGTGTGTCTAAGAAAGCCTGTTATACTTGTGGTAGCTTTTCACATTTGGCATACAAGTGTGTCAACGCTCCCAAAGCCAGCGCTGATAGAAACAATTTCAGCGCTGATAGGAAGAAAGTCAACGTTGTTAGAAAGTCAAACGTTGTCAGACCTAGACCTTGTGTGCAGCAAAGTCCACAAGTGATTAGACCTGCCCCATTCTTTTCTAGAAGGTCTAACACTCATGGACAAAGACCTTTTCAAAAGACAAACACCTGGTCAAATAGGCAATGGGTTCCTGTAGCAAACCCTAGGTTCAACGCTGACAAGGGTAATTTCGGCGTTGACAGGACAAAATCCAACGCTGACAGAAACGTGACCAGACCTAAATATTTGCAACCACAAGGTAAGGGGTCTAAAGCTTCTTCAAGCTTAACATGGAGACCCAAGAAAGATCAAAACCCTAATAATAATGGAATTTCAATGACTTGCAATAGGTTTAATTACATTTCAAAGGTCATTACAAAACCAATTGGGGTTAACTGGGTTTTTCATCCTAAAAAGGATGAGAATGGGGTTGTTGTGAGAACTAAGTCTGTTCTTATTGAACAACCAGTTGAATCCAAGTCTTCTGAGACTTGGGTTCCCAAAGAAAACTAATTTGTTTTCTTTATGTGCAGGGCATTCAGAGACAGATCAATGATTATGGATATTGGGATAGTGGATGCTCAAGGCACATGACAGGAAAGGAAGACTATCTGACGAACTTCACTCCTATTAAAGATGGTGATAAGGTATACTTTGGAGGGGGCTACGACACCATTACAGGCAAAGGAACCCTTCTCACCAATAATCTACGTTTTGAGAATGTCTTCCTGGTAAAAGAACTGGATTATAATCTGTTTAGTGTATCACAAGTGCGTGATAACAAAAATAAGGTTCTTTTCACTGATACTGAGTGTTTGGTGTTAAGCAAGGATTTTAAGATCCCTGATGAGAAGTACATTGAGTATAGAACACCTAGGCATAAGGACATATATAATGTGAATTTAAATGGGATTAAAGTGAATGCAAATATGTCTTGTTTTTATGCTAAGGCCTCAGTAGATGAAAGTAATTTGTGGCACAGGAGACTAGGGCACATAAATTTTAAAAATATAAATAGACTTGTGAGGCTTGGTTTAGTTGATGGTTTGCCTGAGAAGGCCTTCCACAATGACCACTCTTGTGTTGCATGTCTTAAAGGCAAGCAGCACAAGGTCTCATTCAAGTCCAAGCAGGTGCATACTAGTTCCAGACCTCTTCATATGCTTCACATGGACCTCTTTGGTCCAACTAATATAGAAAGTTTGAATGGCAAGTCATATTGTTTTGTTGTCACTGATGACTTTTCTAGGTTTACTTGGACATTCTTTCTAGCTATGAAGAGTGACACAGCTGATGTTCTTATTGAATTTATCACTCAAATTGAGAAAAGGTCTGGCAATGAGGTTAAGATGCTTAGGAGTGATAATGGTGGAGAATTTAGGAACAAGAAGCTTGATGATTTTTGTGCCAGGAAGGGAATTACTAGGCAATTCAGTATTGCTAGAACCCCACAACAAAATGGGGTTGCTGAAAGGAAAAATAGAACCCTAATTGAAGCAGCCAGAACAATGTTGGCTGATGCTCACTTTCCTATAGCCTTTTGGGCTGAGGCTGTTAATACAGCATGCTATGTGCAAAATAGAGCATTGGTTAACAAAATTCAGAACAAAACACCTTATGAGCTACTTTGGGGAAGAAAACCTAATATTGGTTTTCTCAGACCTTTTGGATGTCATGTAGTAGTCTTAGACACTAGTGATGCCTTAGGGAAATTTAGTGCAAAAGGTGATGAGGGCTACTTCATGGGGTATTCAGTGCAGAGCAAGGGTTATAGGGTTTATCTTAAAGAGGACAAACGTATTGTTGAAAGAGTACATGTTAGGTTCTTAGAGAATAAACCTAGTGATCCTGAGAGTGGTCCTAATTGGTTGTTTGATTTGGAACCCTTATCTAGAACTTTAAATTATATGCCTGTCACTAATCCAGACATTGTGAAGGTAACTTCAAATGTTGTGGAGGAACAAGTTGTTAATGTTTCAGGTACACAGGTTCATGAGAAGGTTGGATCACAAGCAGAAAAGGCATCTCCTACATTTGAATATGTCACAATTCCCATTTGGACAGATGCTTTTGTTGCTGCTGCTGCTGCTGGACAAGATAATGGTGGTCTCCAAATACCACCAGATACAAACATGCATGGTTCTTCAGGCGCTGACAAAGGCAAATCTAGCGCTGACAAGACCAATTCAGACGTTGATGGCTCAGACGTTGACAACAACAGTTCAAGCGTTGTTAGCCCAAGCGCTGACAAACAAGGTTTAGACGTTGACAACACCTTTGCATCTTTTCTCTTCCACTTTTGAACAAGGAGGACCTTCCAGGATTTATGAAGAGATTCCTGTTGATCAAAGAGAGTCTAATGAAGAAGACATTGGCAACATGGAGCATGAGGTTGAGGACACCAGACTTTTTGAAGGAGGGGTTCTCACCTCCACAATGAAGAATCACCCCCATCTCAGATCATTGGTGATGTTATGACTCCAGTTCAGACAAGAAGATCCCATCAAGGTCTTGGTGGATTTATTGCCAATATACACAAGAAGGTTGATACCCCTCTTGTGCAAGCATGTTTGTTTGTATGTTTTCTGTCACAAGAAGAACCCAAGAAGATATTTGATGCTCTCAAAGAACCAAGTTGGGTAGAAGCAATGCAGGATGAGCTTCACCAATTTGCAATTCAGGATGTTTGGGAGCTGGTTGATTGTCCTAGATATGTCAGACCTATAGGGACAAGATGGGTTCTCAGGAACAAAAGAGATGAAAGAGGTATTGTGGTCAGAAACAAGGCAAGGTTAGTGGCTCAAGGTTATACACAAGAGGAGGGGATAGACTATGAGGAAGTCTTTGCACCAGTTGCAAGGATTGAAGCTATTAGGATTTTTCTAGCTTATGCATCTTGCATGGGCTTCACAGTCTATCAAATGGATGTGAAGAGTGCATTCTTGTATGGCACCATTGTTGAGGAAGTTTATGTCATGCAACCTCCTAGTTTTGAGGATCCAGAGCATCCAGATAAAGTGTATAGAGTCAAAAAAGGCTATGTATGGCCTTCATCAAGCCCCTAGAGCATGGTATGGTACTTTGTCTACATATTTGGTGGACAATGGATTCAAGAGGGGCACCATAGATCAAACACTATTTACAAAGAAGAAAGGCAAAGATGTGTTGCTTGTGTAGGTCTATGTTGATGATATCATTTTTGGGTCTACTGATCCAAAGATGAGTGAGGATTTCTCCAAGCTTATGACAGACAAATTTAAGATGAGTGCTATGGGGGAGATGAACTTCTTTCTTGGTTTACAAGTTCAGTAGAAAGAAGATGGTATCTTCATCTCCCAGGACAAATATGTTGCTGAAATCTTGAAGAAGTTTGGCTTTTCTCCACATGAAAAGAGGGCTTCTACTCCTATGGATAGAGAACACCCTTGGGGAAAGATTGGAGATGGGAAAGATGTTGATGTCAGGCATTATAGATCCATGATTGGATCCTTGATGTATCTTACTGCTTCCAGACCTGATATCATGTTTGATGTATGTGCTTGTGCACGTCATCAAGTGACTCCCAAAGAATGTCACCTTTATGCTGTGAAGAGGATATTTAGGTACCTAAGATGTTTCCCTAATCTTGGTTTGTGGTACCCAAAGGATTCACCATTGGAGCTGATTGCATATTCAGATAGTGATTATGGAGGTGACAAGTTTGATAGGAAATCCACAACTGGTGGATGTCAGTTTCTTGGGAGCAGATTAATATCTTGGCAATGCAAGAAACAAACAGTGGTGGCTAACTCTACAACTGAAGCAGAGTATGTGGCTGCAGCAGCATGTTGTGGTCAAGTGTTGTGGATTCAGAACCAGCTGTTGGATTATGGGTATAATTTCATGCATACTAAGATATTTGTTGACAATAATAGTACTTTATGCATCATTAAGAATCCTGTGCATCATTCTAAAACTAAACACATAGAAATTATACACCATTTTATAAGAGATTGCTTTGAGAAAGGTTTAATACAACCAGATAGGGTTGACACTGAGGAAAATGTGTCAGATTTATTAACTAAACCTTTTGATACTGGAAGATTTCAATACTTGGTAACAAGTATTGGAATGGTTAATCTCACTTGAATATGTGTTTTGGATTCTTTTTGTAAAAGTATGTACAGGATGATGCATTATTATTATTGGTCTTCTTGATGATTTAGATTTTCCACTATATTTTTCTAACACTGACAAAGGTTGTTTGAACACTGATAAGTGTTTTTGCAACGTTGTCAGCAATATAATTGTCTAACGCTGACAAAGCTTTCTTCAACGCTGTTGTGTGTTATCGGGGCGTTGTCAGCAACAATGTTAGTTTTGTGGTTTTTAATCTAAATGTGCAGATAGTGTTAGCAGTATACCATTGGATACAGAGTTGCTTATGGATCAAAGGAGGAGCATTTGGACAAGTTTTTATTTATGGATGATGGTTGGAATGTTTCATTCCTATCTTGACATAAATTTTTTATGTTCATGCATGATTTTAGCAAACTTTTTGTATCATAGTTTAAGGGGAGGTTTTAGGAACCTTTAGGATTTTTGGGTATCCATATGATACTCTTATCACAATTCTAGATTGTGTCCACAGGTGAGTATGGGTTAGTTTTACTAAACCATGAGGCACTGTAGCATGCATAGTATATCAACTTTGCATGCTGCCAAGACATTTTTGGCCTAGAATTGGTTGTGGTCTGTTGGGAGACTTGGGAATGATTTTGATATGGGATTTACCTGGGAGTAACAAGGATTTTATAAGGTAACTTGGTTGTTAAGACTTTTGGTTAGCAAGGGACACTAGAGGACTGTTATGTCTATCTTGCTTATGCAAGTGTGCATAACTGGACAGTGCTTGCCGCCCTATAATAATTATCAGCTTTTGGTTATCTTCTCTAGGATAAATTACTTGTTAAGGTCATTTTTCACTTTTTAAAACAATTTTATTTTTGGACGCTGACAAGAAATTTCCAAGCGTTGTTCTGACCAAATTGGACGCTGACATGGCTTTAGGCGAACGTTGACAAGATTATAGCCGTTGGGCGTTGATAGGTGATGTAGGTTTTAGTATATATCTACTTTTAGGAAAAAGCAAATATAAACGCGGCAAGTATTAAACTTGACGATTTAATGAAAAACCGACAAATCGAATAAATGCGAGTTTGTTCTCGAAGGAGGTGTGTGTATTAATGTGCCAATATATATAAAATCAAGTTTGGATTAGTGACGTTTTTGGTTGAGAAGGGAAAAATTAAAGACGAGCTACGACTACGATTAAGCTACGACGAATTAACGTAAAACGCGAACGTAAATACGTAAAACGTGACGAAATTAAAAATGAAACCTAAAAATTAATTAAAATATTAAACTAAGTTTTAAATAATATAAATAAGAATAAAAATCCAACAAATATATTTTAAAACCTTTTATTAATTAAATATTCAATTTTTAATGCTAATTAAAGCCCTAAAATTAAATATAATTAATCAAAATGTCCAAAATATGATTTTATTGAACAAATAACTTACTTATATTATCTAAAAACTAAAAAGTATTTTTCTTAAATTTTTAAAACTATTTTTCTATTTTTTAATCACTAAAAACTATTTTTAAATTAAAATAATCCTAGAAAATAATAAAATAATGACAAAATTAATCTAACAATTTTAAAAATCCTAAATTACCCTAATGAACAGTAGAAAATTAACAAAGTTTGAAAAATATAAAAATTTGCACTAAAAGACAAAACAGTTTGTTAATTAAACCCTAATTAAACTAATTTAATTATAAAAAAATAATTAAAAAGTGAACAGTAACTAATTTTTAAACTAAAAACCTTAAATTAATATTCTAAATCTAGGAAAAAATTTAAAAGTGAAAAATATAAGTTTAATGCACTAAAAGACAAAATCAGAAATAAATAAAAGTAATTAAAAAGGCAATAAAACCTAAAAATTATCAGATGAACAGTAGAATGAAAATTAATTAAATTGAAAAATTAAGAATTAAAAAAGAAAAATATTGAAAAAAGAATGAAGTCCTAAAACCTAATTAAGTCCACAAAAGACAAAATTTTAAGATACTGATGTTGACACTGGGACTGATCTTGTCTTTTTGTGCAAGCAGTGGCAACCAGTAAACTAGCAGGGGGATGTATGTTCCCACTGCTAGTGCAAATAAGCTGATAAAAATTTGAAAAGCTTAGGAAAGCTTTTCTTGAGCTTTTTCTTGGGCAATAAGGCACCCCCACAACCAGTTGGGTTGTGGAGAGTCAACAATACAAGAAATTAAACAAGTTCAAGCACAAATTCACACACCAAAGGGGCAATTCAGTTACTGTAAATGGCTAGGGGTCTGAGGGTGTTTATTAGCTGATGCAATTGACAAGTGAGTGGATTTCAAAGGTCAAAAACTTGCACCAAGATTTACCAAATCACATATGACTAGCAACAAACCCTAAGTGATGCCAAATCCTAACAGATTACAAATTGGGTGAGCAAAATTAAGCTAAAAACAAGCAGTAGAATGAAGTTACTGATTTTTACTATGGAAACCAAATTTTAAACATGCAAACTGAGTTTAAAGCCAAATCAAACTAACAAGAACCATCTACTTAGACTAACTTAACATAAGAGGGTATGTAAGACTTATTGTTTAACTCAAATGATGAACCAATATCAGAATAAGCCTAAATCCAAACACCCCCTTATTTACTGAATCTTAAAATTAACAAAGCAAGTGCAACCAAAACTAGATTAAACAGACCTAGAGCTATCTAAACATGCATTCAACTACACAAAAAGCATACCCAAGCAGAAACATTAACAAATAAGCAGATTTCTCTCAAAATCACATAAATCACAAAAAACTCATAAGAAGCATGCCAATGGGGTTCAAGCCTTATACCTGGGCTGATGGCCTTCCAATGGCTTGTGAGTGAGCTTCAAGGGCTTATGAATAAGTAGAGAGAGCCTGCTGTAGGAATCCAAGAGGACCCTAGGCTTTAAATATCTTCAAACAAAAAAATGGGAAATGGAATGATGGATTCTTGATTATCTTGTATCCTGCACACAAGCACAAACAAAGACCAAAGAAAGGTGAACTGGAAACAAACAGCTTATAAGCTATAAGCTAAGCTTATTGAAAAAGCAAGCTTATAGCTTGTAGCTAAGAAACAGAAACTGAAAATAACTTTTTCAGACTTTGAAGCAACAAACATTCATAAATCTTTGATAAGAAGATTTTAAATAAGCTGAGACCAAACCCCCAATCCACTTTCACTTCAAGAGGGGTTTGGAATCAAGCTAAATAAAAAAAACTTTTTCAAAACAAGAAGATAACTTTTCTGAAAACTCAACTTTCTGAAAATTCCTTTGAAATGATAAACTTAAAAACACTTAAACTAAATTTCAATAAGAAAAGGCTTTAACACTAAATGGGAACTCAGAGTTTGGAAAAGATCAATCCTTTCATTTTCATTAATAACATCAAAATTTTACAAAAACTGGAACCAAAAAACAACTACTGCTACCCTATTGCTATTTATACAATGTAAAGAGGAACATCCTAAACCCTAATGTCGACTTGCTCTTCCCAATCTACCCTTGGTATCTTTAAGGTATATGCTGATTTGATGCCAGAATTTTGAATTGCTTCTAGGATGTTCTTGGAGCCATGTGATTGAGCAGCTTGTACAAGTGATCTTGACCCTTAATATTGGCGTGGGGAGCACACAAATGAATCAAACTCGTTGATTTGGTCAAAATGGCAGGTCATGTAAAGAGACCCGTGACATGTGATGGATGGATAGGGGACAAGAGTGTGAGAGGTCACTTTCTGGGTTGGGTTTTGTGTTGGGTGTGGGGTTAGGATTAAAACCCCCAATATTGATTGGGATTTAAATTGAGGATTAGGGTAATTAAGTCTGGGCGTTTTAGGGTTTATGTGTGGGATTAAGGTTGATGGTGGGTAAACAGTGGGTGTTTCCCACGTAATTTTTTGGTTTAAACAGATTAGTAAACTAATCTGTTTGTAAAAATGAGAGTGGAAGTTGACGTGGCTTGGGAGGGAAATATGATTGGTTGTTGGTTAAGTGAGGGTGACGTGTAAGGCTAAGAGTGGTGGAGTGAAGTTTGGCTGTCTGCCACAAATGCCCCCACATTTTGTAAATTCTTGGCAAACAATGTTTTAACAGCTTCAAAGTGCATCCCCTTTATAATCCAAGTTTTATTTCTTCTACTTTGGCCACAACATGTTTAGCAAAACTATTCCAAGGGCTTTTAATGTACTTTATGCATTCTTCAAGGGCTAATCATGCACATGTCTTCAAATATCAAGGGTATATCTTGCACAAATGAATTAATGGAGGGTCATTTGTGACAAGTCTTCAAAAATGAGGGACCAATCTTGCCAATCTTCAAAATTTCAAGGACTTGAATGGAAACTCATCATTTGGGCCCGGTTCTTTGTGCGGCTTCGTTTCCCGTGTTCGTTTTTGCTTGATTCTTGAAATCTTTTGGTGAATTCACGATATCCGTACCTAAAATACACAAATGAACAAACACAAGCATATATGGGTATTTTGATGATATTTTAAGCGTTTTAAGCCCGATTTGGACGATGAGACTATGTATAAATACAGTCTCATCACTCCCCCATACTAAACCATTGTCGTGTCCTCACGCAATGCTAGAATTAAGTATCATAGCACTTCCAAAATTCATTTTATGATGACATTTATTCAAGACATAAATTTAAATAAACTACTACACGTGTTTTAGACATAATATATTGTTTTCATCACGAGAATGTGACTTTTGGGATCATAGAACAAGAACACGTGAATGCTTCGTTAGAAATAATTTCTTCGTCCTCGATTTTCACCCAATTCCATGCTAAGCGTGTAACGAGATCATTGTTATTATAAGTTAGCAACACGATCACATCTTATGAGTGTTAATTACGAACCTAAACTCCCTTATTCCTACTTGGTATCTCTTATATTTTATTTTGTCTTAATGATCACGAGGATACATCATTGACTTATGCGTGAATAGAGATTAAGTCTAAAAATAGAGTTTTAACGGTGTAACCAAAATCATTAAATTAATAATTCACCCCAATAGACAACGATGTCAAAAAATTAAGTCAACAAGAAGGATCGATAAACACGGTTTTATAACGGTTTTGAACATGAGACTTATTACCAAGACTTTTATACGCCCCCTAACGGAAGGGCCTTATTATCTTTGGTTTACCTCCATCTTTTATTTAACTTCGCCATGAAGCTTTTATTATGACTTCGGTCTTGCCTTGCCTTTTATTATCCGCCATCATCGGTGGTTTTATTAGCCAAAGACGTATATCCTCACGCTAAAGCGAATTTTGGATCTTTAAAGCTTCGAAGATTAAGGCTTGATTCACTTTCAATTTGGGCATAGATTTTTCGGCCTTGTGAGCTTCAAATTTTTGCTTAATTTAGGTGAGCACTTGAAATCTTATTATTAGGTGAAGCTTTCGATTATTCGGGTGCCAATACTTCAAAACCGTGACGCTGGCGATACCTTAATGTTTTCCCAATTTAATTACATGGAAGCTACCAAAACAAATTAGAAACCCAACAATAGTGACTAAACCGCTAAATCAATATTTATTAACAATTATTTATGCAAAAGCGTTGGGAGAATAAGCTAATAATTACTACACATGAGATCGTGACGATTACGAGACTTATAAATAACTCTATCATTTCTCGTCCTCATTTAAGAGACTTAGCCTAAAAAGTTAAAGAATCGAAGCTAAGTGCTCAACACGCACGGTCGAGTCAAAAATTACTCTCGTTCTCACCATCGGAAAACCTACATTCGTGTCTTAAACACTTATGAAAAACAAGAAAATTTTTAAAATTTGGCCATTTTTAGCCTTATTTTGCAACAAAATGATAACAAAAAGATGAATATTGGATTGCGTGGTGACGTAAGCAAGGTGAAGTATCTACTCACCCCCCATACTAAAACTAAACATTGTCCTCAATGTTTCGAGTCTAGGGGTGAAAACACCCCCATACTAGAGACGAAGTCGAATGCTTAATCTCGAGCATGGAAAGGGTAAAACGAATAACCTAAAAGCCGTTTATGAATTATGCTAATAAGATAAACGTTAGAACATAAAAGGATATCATCGGATATCGGAATCTCCAAAGGCAACGATCGAAGCTCGAGTGATCCGTAAAACGAACACGAGAGGCTTCAATGATGACGATGAACCTAATGAATCACAATCACAAACAACCACGAAACAAAGGTAGGAAGAGCACAAGTCCCCTCGTTACATTAACTAAGAAAGCGATAATATTTACAAGGATAAGCATGAGAATCCCCCACGAGGCACCTTGTTTTTGATAACCGAGTCAAAAGCTCGACTCGGATCCCCATAAATGTGATCATTTAGGGATAATCTTGGTTTGGTCATTTTTGGTGGGGCTTACATGATAAACAAGGCCCAAAAGTACATGGAGTACTTTAAAAACCCGATATACGAATACCGGGGTCAAAGATAGCGTCCTCGTTTTCGGATGAAAGACGAAACAACGCCACTCCAACACAAACTAAAACAACCCCAAAGGGGTAGAAGAAAAGAGATGAGAAGTAGAAAGGTGGGGCAATGGGTAAGTCACTAAAATGAGCTACTCGAGGTAGACTCACACCAAGCAAATAGATAAGATTTCCATTTATTGCATCGGTGGAAGACCGAGATTTCCCTTTACAAGCAATTCCAGGATCGTAAATCTCGTCCTCGGTGGTAAAGTGTGAAGGAACATTTGGGGCTTCCCCCATACTAAGACCACACCAACCGTCGTCAAAAGGAGTAGACGAGGTGGTAGTACTCATAACACGATGTGATGACGGAGTTAAACATGTAGAAAAATCATTTAAAACATTTTTAAAATCTTTTCCTTTTTCATCGTTCAAAAACTCTTTATGAAAACCCGATTGAATAATGTCGAAAATATTTGGCGTGTCAAATTGAAAATTAGTCGCGTTAAAAATCCTCACATTTAAGTCATTGGTGGGAGGGGGTGGCGGATTATATAAGTTCTCAAAACGTTTATCAATAAAGAACACCGCCCCCTCGGGGTCTACATACTCGTCATCCTCATGAACGTCGATCTCATCGATTTCTTCATCAAAGATAGGCTTGTCAAACCAAGGTTTATCATTCCCCTCCTTGAGTATCTTAGAAACTCTCTCGAAAAGATCACGATCAAGCACGAAACCATCATTCTTTTGTGGGGATCGTTGATAAGTTAGATCCTCACGAATGTGGTAAACGTCATTCTCAAATGAGGAGTGTTGATTAGGTAACTCCTCGAGAATTGGATTCTTAGTGGTCACATGAGTTGGTTCGTCATCGAAAATAAGACGTTCCAACTCATTTAGTTCATCCTCGATTTTGGAAAGATCGACCTCACTCGTAGGTGGAAGTGAAGGCATAAGAGCTAGCTCTCGTTCAATGATTTCCTCAATCTCGGGATCAAACTCATAATCATCGTACTTCACATGTTTCTTTTTATGAGAATCAAAAATTGCATGTGGATTTCGAAGTACGTGATCAAGCTCGGCAAAATCGCCATCGTCATCGTCAAAGAAAGAGTCGATGTGAGCACTCACAACCATGGACTTACAAGTCGAATGACTATGCTTAGGTGACTTTTCTAAGACGAGAGGATCGATGTCGATAAACCCTTTAGCCTCAACGGGTGTTGGGCTAGGCAAAGGAGGCACTTCGATGGAGTTAGAAGTTGAAGCCTCAAAGACGTGGTCCTTCGAAGGTGGTGAAGACGAATCCATTTTGGTCATTGTCGTGATGGCATTAACGTCGCCCTTCGGAATTGGTGGTTCACTTGTTTCGCTAAAAACATCCCAAAGTGAGTTTTCATCCATGTATTTACACATACCCTTTTGAATTAGGTACACGTATTCTTTATCATTAAAATCATCATCCTTAAAACCGTTTTTCTTAATTCTTTCAAAACATGCATCAAGCTTCATTCTTTCCGCTAAAGTAAACATTTTGAAATCATTAGAATTTGAATCATTAGGTTTTGAAACCTCGGTTTTTTCATTCTCATAAAATCCTTGGGATTTTCTAGCGAAAAAGTCTATTTTCTCATCCCCATATCTCATAGTAAGTCTCCCCTCGTGAACGTCGATTACGGTTCTAGCCGTCGATAAGAATGGTCGGCCTAAAATAATGGGACATTTAGGGTCACACTCGTAATCGGATATAACGAAATCCGCGGGAAAAACAAACTTTCCAATCCTAACATAGACATCCTCGGCTATTCCAATTGGTATAAGTGGAGTACAATTTGCAAGCTCGATTGTCATGTTCGTGGGGGTAAGCGAAGGCAATCTCATCAATTTCCATAGAGAATGAGGCATAAGGTTGATGCTAGCACCTAAATCGGCAAGGGCTAAACATCCCTCAATCTCGGAAAAATCACAAGGTAGTAGAAATTGGCCCGGATCCTTTTCCTTTCTCGGCATACGCCTTTTGGGTTTTTTAAGAAGGATCGAAGCACAAGTTTCTTCAAGGGTTACTTTGGTAAGGTCGACAAAGCTCTCTTTTTGAACCGTGGATGGAATTTGAGGTACACGAGGATGTGCAATCTTTTCCTTGGTCGCCACGTTCACCCCCTCGACTTTAGAACAAGAAGACGTCTTAGAAGTCGAGGGTTGAGAGGATAAACAACACGGAATCCTTCAAGGTTAGGGGTAATCACACGACCTTTCTCACGAGACGAGGCGGCTTTGCATTGTTCTTTCGGATTTGCAACGGTGTCACTAGGCAACGAACTCGATGACGAACCCGAGGCTTTGTTCATTATGGCCGAAAACATCTTTTTAATATCAATTTGCCCTTGCTCAATCTTCGTGTTTTGCAATTTCAAAGTATTTGTAAAGTCGTTTTTCAAAGTACCAATTTCTCCCTCTAATCGTCTCATATTAGCCTCATTCGTTTTCATGTAATTTTGAAAATCGTTTGACGAACTATTTTGATTAGAATTAAAGTTCCCTTGGTTTTGATTATTTCTTTGAAAATTGTTTTGATTCCCACTTGAAAAATTATTTCCTTGATTGTTATCTCGATTTTGCCAAGTTATATTACGACCTTGATTATAACCTCCTTGATTTTGATTCGAAAAATTTCCTTGTTGATTATTTCCTTGAAAATTGTTACGATTTTGAAAATTGTTGCCTTGGTTATAATTGCCTTGTTGTGATGGACCGGCGTTATTTTGATTTTGATTAGAAAAATTGTTGTTTAACGCACTCACATTCGACGTTTGGCCATCCGTAGCCGCACACTCGTAATAATTATGAGGTCCACCACAAAACGTACACGAAACCTCAACCGCTTTCACCGTAGCGGGAGCGTCTTTCTTTTGCATCTCAATGAGATAAGACGTAAACACATTCGTCAACTTATCGACTTTTGCATCAACTCTCTCAATGTCGCGATTAGAACTACTAACATTGGCGACATTGGCAACACTCGGTGCATTGCGGAGTTGGTAAACCTTGGATCGGTTTTCGATAATTATCAAAGCTTCTCTCGGAGTTTTACACAAAAAGTTGCCACCGGCGGCGGAATTCAACGAGTCTTGTTCGTGAAAATTAAGACCGTTGTAAAACGTATCGATTTGGTGCAACTCGGAAAAACCATGGTGAGGACATTGCCTAAGCAATTCCTTAAAACGATCCCACGCGTCTCTAAAAGATTCATTCGGTTTTTGCTCAAATTTCGTAATCTCGTTTTTGAAAAACGTTGTCTTAGACGGTGGGAAGAAATAATTAACGAACTTGGAAACGAGATCCTTCCACGTAGTTATGGAATTAGGTGGCTCTTTCTCGTACCAATCCTTGGCGGCACTATCGAGCGAGTATGGAAAAAGCATAAGCTTGACGACATCGGCGTCGACGTTCTTAAACTTGCTCGTGGCTAAAAGACGATCAAAATTCCGAATATGGTCGTGAGGATTATCGGTTTCACGACCTCGAAACTTCGTAGCTTGGATCAACGAAAGCATTCCGCTCTTAATCTCAAAATTCTCTGCCTCGATAGCGGGAATTACGATCGCGTCTCCATAACCCTCGGTGGGTGCTTGGAGCAATTCCATCATAGAACGATTGTCGGCCATCTCCTCTACGGTTTCTTCAACAACGATATTAGGAACGTCGGTTTCTAATTCTCGTCTACGTCGTCGATTCCTTCGATTACGATTGCGTCGATTCGAAGCTTCACTAGAATTGGAATAATCCTTCGATCGAGTGCGCATGCACTAAGCGTAGAATGGGTGGTAGCAAAGAAGATTCTTTTTGCGGTTTTTTTTTTATTTTTTCAATTTTTTTGGTTTTTTATTGTTTTTTAATTTTTTTTTTTTGGATTTTTGAATGTATTACGTAGACACAAATCTACAAATCTCTCCTCGAATCGACTTTCTCGATTAAAGGAGCCTCAAAGAATGAAAACGATCACGTGGAGTGAACGCCTTCGATGACTTTAGAACGTTGGTGGAACACCAAAACGTTCAAGAGGGTTTAATCTTGAAAACACAAGCAAATATAATATACGTAGATAATACTTGGGCGGCAAACCCTCGATTGGCCCTCTTTCTCAAAACACGCACAAGCAAGCGGAGGAAACGAGGCGGCGCGAAGCACTTAAGAGCCTTTTTCCTTTAGGTCGTGAAATACAACCGCCTTATACCCACCTTATAGTTTGTGTTAATCGAAATTAAGCCTCACGAAAGTATTTATCTATTTTGCCTTTAAACTTTTGCTTTAGATTCGAATACAATGATCGAGTGATGAAATCCCGAATCAAGGTTGTGATTTCTCACGTATTTGGAGTACTTGTGAATTTATTGTTCTTACGTAGTACAATATAGTAATAATATATTTACAATAAAAACGAAAACCAATATATCTACAATATAGTAAAGATTGTTTTGTGTTTAATTTAGGAAAATTAAACAAGATTTATTTGGATACTATAATATAGTAATGAAAAATAACAAAAATAAGTATATACGTTTATGTATGCTTTCCAAAAATTGAAAAGCAAAAACGCACTACTCACACAAACACGATACTAATAATAATGGCACACAAACACCTCCCCGGCAGCGGCGCCAAAAATTGATGTAGGTTTTAGTATATATCTACTTTTAGGAAAAAGCAAATATAAACGCGGCAAGTATTAAACTTGACGATTTAATGAAAAACCGACAAATCGAATAAATGCGAGTTCGTTCTCGAAGGAGGTGTGTGTATTAATGTGCCAATATATATAAAACCAAGTTTGGATTAGTGACGTTTTTGGTTGAGAAGGGAAAAATTAAAGACGAGCTACGACTACGATTAAGCTACGACGAATTAACGTAAAACGCGAACGTAAATACGTAAAACGTGACGAAATTAAAAATGAAACCTAAAAATTAATTAAAATATTAAACTAAGTTTTAAATAATTTAAATAAGAATAAAAATCCAACAAATATATTTTAAAACCTTTTATTAATTAAATATTCAATTTTTAATGCTAATTAAAGCCCTAAAATTAAATATAATTAATCAAAATGTCCAAAATATGATTTTATTGAACAAATAACTTACTTATATTATCTAAAAACTAAAAAGTATTTTTCTTAAATTTTTAAAACTATTTTTCTATTTTTTAATCACTAAAAACTATTTTTAAATTAAAATAATCCTAGAAAATAATAAAATAATGACAAAATTAATCTAACAATTTTAAAAATCCTAAATTACCCTAATGAACAGTAGAAAATTAACAAAGTTTGAAAAATATAAAAATTTGCACTAAAAGACAAAACATTTTGTTAATTAAACCCTAATTAAACTAATTTAATTATAAAAAAATAATTAAAAAGTGAACAGTAACTAATTTTTAAACTAAAAACCTTAAATTAATATTCTAAATCTAGGAAAAATTTTAAAAGTGAAAAATATAAGTTTAATGCACTAAAAGACAAAATCAGAAATAAATAAAAGTAATTAAAAAGGCAATAAAACCTAAAAATTATCAGATGAACAGTAGAATGAAAATTAATTAAACTGAAAAATTAAGAATTAAAAAAGAAAAATATTGAAAAAAGAATGAAGTCCTAAAACCTAATTAAGTCCACAAAAGACAAAATTTTAAGATACTGATGTTGACACTTGGACTGATCTTGTCTTTTTGTGCAAGCAGTGGCAACCAGTAAACTAGCAGGGGGATGTATGTTCCCACTGCTAGTGCAAATAAGCTGATAAAAATTTGAAAAGCTTAGGAAAGCTTTTCTTGAGCTTTTTCTTGGGCAATAAGGCACCCCCACAACCAGTTGGGTTGTGGGGAGTCAACAATACAAGAAATTAAACAAGTTCAAGCACAAATTCACACACCAAAGGGGCAATTCAGTTACTGTAAATAGCTAGGGGTCTGAGGGTGTTTGTTAGCTGATGCAATTGACAAGTGAGTGGATTTCAAAGGTCAAAAACTTGCACCAAGATTTACCAAATCACATATGACTAGCAACAAACCCTAAGTGATGCCAAATCCTAACAGATTACAAATTGGGTGAGCAAAATTAAGCTAAAAACAAGCAGTAGAATGAAGTCACTGATTTTTACTATGGAAACCAAATTTTAAACATGCAAACTGAGTTTAAAGCCAAATCAAACTAACAAGAACCATCTACTTAGACTAACTTAACATAAGAGGGTATGTAAGACTTATTGTTTAACTCAAATGATGAACCAATATCAGAATAAGCCTAAATCCAAACACCCCCTTATTTACTGAATCTTAAAATTAACAAAGCAAGTGCAACCAAAACTAGATTAAACAGACCTAGAGCTATCTAAACATGCATTCAACTACACAAAAAGCATACCCAAGCAGAAACATTAACAAATAAGCAGATTTCTCTCAAAATCACATAAATCACAAAAAACTCATAAGAAGCATGCCAATGGGGTTCAAGCCTTATACCTGGGCTGATGGCCTTCCAATGGCTTGTGAGTGAGCTTCAAGGGCTTATGAATAAGTAGAGAGAGCCTGCTGTAGGAATCCAAGAGGACCCTAGGCTTTAAATATCTTCAAACAAAAAAAATGGGAAATGGAATGATGGATTCTTGATTATCTTGTATCCTGCACACAAGCACAAACAAAGACCAAAGAAAGGTGAACTGGAAACAAACAGCTTATAAGCTATAAGCTAAGCTTATTGAAAAAGCAAGCTTATAGCTTGTAGCTAAGAAACAGAAACTGAAAATAACTTTTTCAGACTTTGAAGCAACAAACATTCATAAATCTTTGATAAGAAGCTTTTAAATAAGCTGAGACCAAACCCCCAATCCACTTTCACTTCAAGAGGGGTTTGGAATCAAGCTAAATAAAAAAAAACTTTTTCAAAACAAGAAGATAACTTTTCTGAAAACTCAACTTTCTGAAAATTCCTTTGAAATGATAAACTTAAAAACACTTAAACTAAATTTCAATAAGAAAAGGCTTTAACACTAAATGGGAACTCAGAGTTTGGAAAAGATCAATCCTTTCATTTTCATTAATAACATCAAAATTTTACAAAAACTGGAACCAAAAAACAACTACTGCTACCCTATTGCTATTTATACAATGTAAAGAGGAACATCCTAAACCCTAATGTCGACTTGCTCTTCCCAATCTACCCTTGGTATCTTCAAGGTATATGCTGATTTGATGCCAGAATTTTGAATTGCTTCTAGGATGTTCTTGGAGCCATGTGATTGAGCAGCTTGTACAAGTGATCTTGACCCTTAATATTGGCGTGGGGAGCACACAAATGAATCAAACTCATTGATTTGGTCAAAATGGCAGGTCATGTAAAGAGACCCGTGACATGTGATGGCTGGATAGGGGACAAGAGTGTGAGAGGTCACTTTCTGGGTTGGGTTTTGTGTTGGGTGTGGGGTTAGGATTAAAACCCCCAATATTGATTGGGATTTAAATTGAGGATTAGGGTAATTAAGTCTGGGCGTTTTAGGGTTTATGTGTGGGATTAAGGTTGATGGTGGGTAAACAGTGGGTGTTTCCCACGTAATTTTTTGGTTTAAACAGATTAGTAAACTAATCTGTTTGTAAAAATGAGAGTGGAAGTTGACGTGGTCTGGGAGGGAAATATGATTGGTTGTTGGTTAAGTGAGGGTGACGTGTAAGGCTAAGAGTGGTGGAGTGAAGTTTGGCTGTCTGCCACAAATGCCCCCTCATTTTGTAAATTCTTGGCAAACAATGTTTTAACAGCTTCAAAGTGCATCCCCTTTATAATCCAAGTTTTATTTCTTCTACTTTGGCCACAACATGTTTAGCAAAACTATTCCAAGGGCTTTTAATGTACTTTATGCATTCTTCAAGGGCTAATCATGCACATGTCTTCAAATATCAAGGGTATATCTTGCACAAATGAATTAATGGAGGGTCATTTGTGACAAGTCTTCAAAAATGAGGGAACAATCTTGCCAATCTTCAAAATTTCAAGGATTTGAATGGAAACTCATCATTTGGGCCCGGTTCTTTGTGAGGCTTCGTTTCCCGTGTTCGTTTTTGCTTGATTCTTGAAATCTTTTGGTGAATTCACGATATCCGTACCTAAAATACACAAATGAACAAACACAAGCATATATGGGTATTTTGACGATATTTTAAGCGTTTTAAGCCCGATTTGGACGATGAGACTATGTATAAATACAGTCTCATCAATAGGTTATATTTGACCGTTGACACTCAATGGGACCTACCCAGTTGTTACTTTTTGACATTTTTTCAAGCCGTAATTTTAGGAGTTGTTACTTTCATTAAATGCATGAGATAACTTATAACTTTTTCAATATTTTCATGATTAGTTTTTGAAAATCTTTGCCTATTTTTGGGCCAATCACATGCATTCTTTATCTCCTATAAATTTGGCTCCTATTTTAAAACAGGGTATCTATAATTCTTGTCTAACACTTTTCTCTTATCAACCTTCATCTTCTACACTTCAAATTAACAGCTTTCATCAATGGCACCAAGATTTAACTCAGCAGAATTGGATTTGGGGTTCAAGTCTCAACACAACATGATTGCTTATCTTGTTGCTGATAATGATTTGTTCCCTCAGTACACACAAATGGTGGCGTATTTGAACGCATCCCCCTTAAGGTATGCTCTTTCTCATGCACCACTCATTCCAGTCACACACATTAAACAGTTTTGGAACACTGTCAGTTCCTCAACAGTTAATGGAGTGACCACATTAACTTCTATTGTTCATGGGAGATCTTGGGTGGTTACTGAGGCCTTGGTACGCCAGGCCTTGCATCTTGATGATGCTGATGGTGTAACCATTCTTCCCATAACTGAAATAGAACAAGGGCTTAGGGCTTTGGGATATCCAATTCCTGATGAAGGTACTCTTAATAAGTATCATAAGCAGGAATTTCCCCCAGCCTGGAAGTACCTCATTCACATTCTCCTTCAATGTTTGAGTCCCAAATGTACTGCACACAATGAGATCAATAGATCCATTGCAACTGCTATTGTGTGCATTGCAACAGGGCAAAAATATAACTACTCTAAAATGATTTTTGAAGGGATGTGTAAAAACAAGGGGACAAAAATGACTTTAGCTTATCCCCGTTTTCTGCAAATGATTTTTGATGATCAAAGATATTGTTCAAGGGATCACAATGATTTTTATAAAATCCCTGAACAAAAGAAAGCTATTTTTACAAAGATGAATTCACCACCTCATAGAGACTTACCTTTAACCCCAGCCATGCTTGCTGTTATTGCAGCAGCACAACCGCCCCCCAACCTCAAATTGACCCTCACCCACAACTTGAACCTATTCCTGAACCTTTACCCTCACCTGAACAAATGCAAATAGACCAAGAACCCTTTGACGCTGACACATCAAATGTTGGCGTTGATGTGCCTATTTCCAACGCTGACACCCAACCATCACAATCCCAAACACCCCTTAACCAACCCACATCTACCCATTCTTCCACACCATCTTCCACACCACCTGAATATAGGTTGATCAAACGCCAAAGGACTACTGGAGTGCTCTCCTCTGGTGGTCCTAGCCATGAAGCAGAGAGAACCACCACCACAAGTGTGGCTGGTGACCTGGATGAGGCTGGGACTATTGGTTCTGGCTTAGAAGCTGGCCAAGGCAGTCCCACCATACTTAAGTCCTCATCCATGCCCAATGAACCTGACTTGGGAGGTCAAATCCCCATTTCAGAAGAGGGCAGACTGGAACCAATGACTATTTTGGAATTGACGGCAGTCTGCATTAGCTTGCAAAAGCAAAATGCAGACTTAGTACAAATTGTCAGCTCACAAGGCCTTGAACTCAAGGAATTGAGGGAGAGGATTGTTGTTTTGGAGAGTGATCATTCTAGGAGGGGTATGGAGGAGTCTTCCAAAGGGGAGGAAGATCAAAGAAATCTGAGTGATAAGAGCAGTCAAGATGGTCAATCAATGGATGTTGCTGAAGCTCTTACTACTTTGAAGGAACAAACAGGTTTTGATACGTCCTTAATCTCTCCAACCAATCTAAATTTATCATTTACAGCTATGTTGAGAGAGGTTACACAAGGCGCTGAGGGAAAATATTTGAGCGCTGACAAGACAAATTTGGACGCTGATAGAAGTATTTTAGGCGATGATAGAGGAAATTTGGGCGTTGACAGATCTGCACATGAAGGTGATGTATTCCAGTCATCATCTATCATCAAGGAAGTTCCTACTCAGGTATTACCATCTACCTTACCAACCATTACACCATCAGATAAGGGTAAGGGTAAATTGGTAGAAGAAACTGTTCCAAAGAATGCAGCCCAAGTTGAATTTGATAGAAGATTGGCTGAACAATTGATGGAACAAGGTGAAAAAGAAAAGTCACCATTTGTTGTGACTTCTGAAGAAGAAAGTGATGAAGCTGGCTCAGACTCAAGTGTGATGATTATAGAACCAGAAAGGCTTGAGTATGGTGATGAGCTTGCTAGGGAAAAGTTGAGAGATTTAAAGTTGTAGGTTGACTTTGACATGCCAGAGGTGGTTCAGATGTACAATTCTTGGGAAGAAAGCTGTATGGATAATCCAGACTTGACCATTTCAGACCAAATATGGGGTTTGGAGCTTCTTCTTTGAGTTCAGAAGGATTGTAAGGTGATTTTGAAGCACAAGGCAAGTAATATTCTCTCTGAGTTGAAAAGGGATAGAAGGGAGCTCTACTTTATGTTGCTCAGATGTCATGGAGTTGGATGGACGCATCAGAAGTTAAAGGCTTTGACATTTGATGAGTTGGAACATAGGGCTTATCCTATTTGGGTGAAAGTGCAGGAAGAGAACACTTACAGACTTCTTTCAGATGAAAGAAAGGAGCAACTTGCAGAAGAGATGGAAATCAAGAAAGCTATGATAATTCCCAGGCCAGTGAAGAAGGGATTTACACTTGAATTTCCAAAAGATATGAATCCACTATATCTAAGTGAAGCAGTTATTAGAAAGAGTCTCAAACTCTCCCCATTAGAAGCTTCAGATATGGTGCAAGTGTTACCATTAGATTCCAGGAATCCAATTGTGAGTTATGATGAGGATGAATGTGGATTCTGGAAGATTGGCAGATTTGGCAAGGAGGTACACACTTTTACCACTCTCATATCTTTATTTGCAAGTTGTGATAGAGAAGACTTGGTGGACCTTTGGAGGTTGCTGGAGACCAAGTATGAGGCTGAAGCACCAACTTCAGCTAATGGAATAAAACTTTGGACCACATTCAAAAGAATGTGTGGGACAAATGAGGAAGATCCTGAAATATGGAAGGATCTTGAAGATGACCTCAGTGGTCTTCAATGGAGGTTATATTCAGCTGCTGGTGTATACCATTTGAGTTCTACAAAGTTTGCTGAGTATCTACTAGTGGATGCTCAGTATTTCATATCCAAGGCTGTTTTGGAAAAGATGAAGGACACCCAGCTGGAGATAGATTATACAAGTGACGTGGCAAAGAATTTGATCAGATTTATTTATTACCAATATGATAAGGTTTGTCAGACTCCTCCAAGTTCTTAATGCTTATTCAGAAACTTGATTATAAGAGTGGATATCAAGTTTAGGGGAGGATTGTTGGGAATAAATTAAGGCCAGATCACTTGAGCGCTGACAAGAACAACTCAAGCGTTGACAAGAACAAAGTGAGCGCTGACAGCCCAAGCGTTGACAAGTTAAAGTCAAGCGTTGATAGATTGAAGACAAGCACTGATGGAAGATATAAGCTACACGTTTATTATATTCTAGAATACTTCTAGTAAGGATAGAAACGACAATGTATTTTCTATGTTTATCTTTACCTAGAATAGTTGATACGTAGCTTATTGTACAAGGCTTCTTAGTCTATAAAAGAAGGCTTTTAGGTTAATGTTTAGTATCAAGTTTTATATAAGTTTTCATTCGTAAACATCTTTCATTGTAAGCAAGTTCGACATTCATAATCAAAGTGAAAGTTTTGTTTACATCTTGTGTTCTTGTTTAAGTGTTAAATTCCGCATAACACTTAGATTCACAAAGCATATAACAAAGGTTTCTCTACGTGTTATACTTGACCTAATCTCGTATACACAAAGCTAATCGATCTAAGTTTAGGATCAACAAGATGTGTGAGCATCTATGGGAACATGGTGTTTGGTAAGGCTGGAAGCCTTGGATTAGGATTTGGTTCATAGGTGTTTGGATGCCTATGGGAGTATGGTGTTTGGTATGGCTGGGAGCCTGAGTTTTGGTTTGATTAGTTAAATCTTGAATGTTAGTTTGTTAATGCATATTAGTATCACATTGTCCATATGTTTTTAACTTTTGGTTGTACTCACAGCTTATGGTATGATTTTGGCGTTGGAGTCTAAACCTATGATTCTCACCAACATTATGTTGACGTGTTTTAGTGTCTCTTTCAGGTGTGAATGTGGTTAAGCGTGAGGATAGAAGTGGCTAGACTTGGATGCCTTAGGATTGCATATAGAAGGAGATCCCCGTTCCTTCTTAGCTTACCTTTATGTTTTGTTTTTATAAGTGATTCATGTTGGCACCTATATGTTTGTTTGGATTATATTTATTGTTTGTCTTGGGTAATGGTAGGACTGTTACCTACTTACCTAGACTCCTGCTTTGTTGAGATATTGTCATGACACTTGTGTCGCCATTTATGACATTATATTTGCATTTTAGTTTTCTCTATAGACACACCGTTTGTTGTTATGATATCCATACGTCGCGCCCCATATTCCGCCATGGTGGGGTGTGACAGAATGGTATCAGAGACAATGGTTATAGAGAATTAGGTTGCCTAGTCGCGTAGCCTAGTCAATAGCTTAAGGGTCCCTACATATAGGCATCATAGGAGTATGTGTGCATTTTATAATAATTGATGTGTTCGGATGTTATTTATTATGATGTTTTGACTAGTATGAATTGAACTATAGTAAGTTCATACTTAGCCACATGCTATTTTCTTTTCGGGTTGTGACTAGTGCGGGTTGAACCATAATCATCCACGCTAGTCATTGTCGTATTTTGCTTAAATTGTACATTATAGTACATAATTTGGTACATGGTAGTTTCTATCTTTTGTTGGGTTATTTTATGTACCCGAGAGATATTATTTTCTTTTGACCATTTAAGTCATGTTCCCTAAGAATCATGTGGTGGTTCGAGTTATTAGGAGTAGGTGGGTTGGAAGGATTTTAAGCTGTTTCCACTCTTATGGGCGACATGACTTATAACTGATTATGTTTTCGTTTTGGATTTAGTCTAGGTTGTTTTAGCTAGACTATGGATTTCTGTATTCCAAGAGTTTTACTATGTTATTTTAATAGATGGAGTTTTGGACCTTATTGGTTATGTGGTTATGAGCTTATGTGAGTAGATGGATTTATGTGTTATATGTTGTATTGATTCTTATAAATGTCATCATCGGAGGGAGTGCATTGGGAGAAGGGTAATTGTATAAGTATGGTGGCCAACATAGTTATACAAGTACCACAACTTCAATGGGTTCTCAAGTATGATTGCATGAAAGAGGGTTAGTACATGCTTGTATATGATGAGATGGCTATTGTTCTTTTGTGTTATATGTTTTGGGATTATAGTGGTGTTGATGATTATGGGGTCACACGATATGGTTTGGTTTTGGAGGGGGGCTTTATGCCTTGTTGTGGCACGGTGAGATGGTGATTCCTCGTATGAAAAAACGAGCGTATAAAGCGATTGATTGACTTACGTGTATGATAATGAGTATGTTTGGGAGATTCAATAGGTATACATATGCGGATGTATATATACTAATAGATGTTATGTTATGATTTACGGTCGTTCAGTAGTTATTATAACATGAACGTGCCTAGTGCTCTCTTGTGTTTAAAATTTTTATTAGTGCTCGAGTTTGGTGGAGTTTCAACGACATTTTGAATCTTTTGAAGTGTGTCTTGTAGCGTATTCTTTGAGTTTCGTATTTCACGTGTACGTTTTAAAATGGTGTTCTTGGTTTTAAGTCTATTGAAATAACTTGGGATTTCTTTTGAGATAATGAAATATTTTGTGTTGGGTCTTACATTTCTTTTGGTCGGTATATATTGAGAAAAAGGGGGACTTGGAAATCTACTATAGGGTTAGATAGTTGGTTGTATTCGGTAAAATAAGGGTAAGGTGTTGGAGTCGTGTTTGAAACAAGATGTAACATAAGATTTCTTTTAATCAACACTTATTTATTTCAAATTCTAAAAGACTTTCTTTAAAATAAAGCGAAGTAAAATTTCTTTCTACTTACATAGTTTATATAATTGGGTTTAACCGATTCACGTCATTTATAATTATTAATACAAGGTTAAATTGGGTTTATGAAGATTTCACATACAATTTTATCTTTCATTAATATAAAACTGTTTTGGTCATAACTTGTTTATTTTTAGAGCTTTTTGAGTGATTCAAAAGCCAAAAGTTATGAACTCGGAACATACTTTTCAAATATTCAGAAAGTATAGTCATGGGAGGTCAGTGGATTGGTCGGAATTGTTGTACAAGTGTCAGGTTCAAGGTTGAGTTTTAAATAGTAGTTTATTTTTATTTGGGGTGCACGGGATACCTAGTCTTTGGGTTGAGTTTTGAGATCGCCTAGAAGGTTGTTTGTAGATGGTTTGAGTCACATAGATGTGGGGAGGTAAAAAAAATAATAATAATAAATAAAAATATATTCTTTTGGAAAGGTCAGTCTTTTGCACGGTTTAAATAATATGTCGCGGGGCGTAATATGTTTTGGTTGCCATTGGGTGTTTCTTGGATTATTTTTCGTTGTCATGGGTCATTTTGAATTGATACATGTTCTGGGTTTGATTTTTCTTTTGAGTCTCGTGTTTTTTGACTTGTTTTAATTGGTGCACGTGAAATGTCGTTAGTTATCCGTGGGTTTGATTAGTTGATCGTATCTGATGGGTTCAGGATGTAGTTTTGGTTTCGTATTATTCGGGAGCGTTGAGGTAGTCATATGAAAGACTTGTTCGCGCCTACACGCGTAAGTAGGTGACCATGAGAGAATGGTCGGAATGCCCTTAGTGGGGAGGAAAGAAGTTCGTAGACGAACTAATGTGGTCATGAGGTCTCTTAGGAGTACCAAGGAGATAAATAGAGATTTGTGGGATACTAGCACAGGTAACGCGCCATATAGAGTGTTGGAAGGGGATACAATACCTCAAAGGTATTTATGATTGTTCGTAGGGTATGTAAGTTTTCCGAAAATTTCCTGAAATTTAGTAGGTTTGCCTATTACGGTGAGGTAGAACCATAAATAGAGCAAGTAGGGGAGGTGAGAGGAGTTGTAGTTAGTGCCTTTCCAAGGAAAATCGTTGATGGAGTGATTTAAAAACAAGAGTTGTTAGAAATTGCAAGGAATGCCGGATGAAAGTTGAGTTGCTTAGTAGTAGATTGGATGTGGAAAGTGGTTGAGTGGTCCGATGAGAGGAAGTACCGGTCTTTTAAGATGCGTGTAGAATTTTGCAAGTAGAACGAGGTAGGAATTTATTCGTATTACCGCTAAGAAAGGGTGCAAGGAGGACATAGTTGAAACTGCTAAGGATGTTGTATGAACGCTTTGGGTTTACGGTTATGCATTTGGCTTCGCCAAAGCACTAGCGGATTACATGGAGTCAATGAAGCAAGTGTACATGAACGTATATAAATGAGTGGTCATCGGGAGTATTGACGACATCTTGATCTACTCAAAGTCTTAGAAGGAGAGTGAGGCGAAGTATGTGTTGGTTTTGGAGTGGAATTATACGTGAGATTTTCAAGTGTGAGTTTTAGTATTAAGTCTACCATGATGAGTAGTTAGAGATGATGGCATATCATGGAACCCGCAAGGGGCGAAGTGAAGAAGGATGAGGAAGCATTTTGGAGGCTGAAGAGGTGGATGGGATAATGAGCCGATCTTGGCATTATCGAAAGGACTGGATGAATTCGCGAAGCATGACGATACGTGGAGCAAAGATTTGGACGCGTACGAGGACGACAAAGAAAGGCGATCACTTATACGTTGCAGGAACTGAAGATTTGGAAGAACTGGATAGACTTAGTTAGTGGAGCTTGACTGTTATATCTGCCTAGAATGCTAGAGGCATTTGGTGTACGAGACGTGGAGAATGATCTATACGGATCATGAACGTCTACAACACATATTCAATCATCTTGATTGAACTTTTGGCAAAGGTGATGGGTGGAGTTAATTGATGAAAGAAAATTGCAAGGCCAAGTACCATCTGGGAAAGGCAAGCATGGTCGATGAGACATGGAATAAGAAGGATGAGGTGAAGCTGAGACGAACTTGAACTATAGGGATGACGTATTAGGGCGGTTTTGATAAAGGATATAGGTTGCACGAGTTGAGTTGTCTAAAGCAGTGAACGCGTCAACGTGTATGTTGCGTGGCTTGGACAATCGTAGGGAGGAAAGGGACGTAGACTATGCTTCCTACATAGATAGGAGTAGCTTAGAAAGGGCGATGTAAGGACGAAGTTGGTGGAAAGGATACATAATGCGGTGGAGGATTAAGTACGATGAGAGTTGGGTGATAGTCGATAGACTGACTAATTCATCTCATATTTCAAGAGGAATGAGAATTCACGTAGTTGAGAAGTTGGAAGGATTGCGTATGGATGTGATGGAATAGAGGGTTTTGCGTAAAAGTTAGCCTAATATGTATGAAATGCCTTATGAAGGATTATGGCAAGGGAAGAAACGATAGGAAGCATCACATCGTGATGTATGGTATGAGTTGGGGAAAAAGAAGGAAGTGTGTATAGAAGCGAATAATGAATGAAATAGGTCGAGATAGGAACCGAAGGTAGAAATTTGGTAGAGCCTAATGAGTAGAATAAAGCACAAAGCAGGCTAATACTGTCGTAGTGTGGAAAGGGAAATGGCACTGACCTATACTGATTGTTTGGGAGGCTTAATATCGATAATCGAATGGATGAGGAGTTATAGGTGTGATGTGCCATAGGGGCGAAGGGCTTGGACTAACTGAGATAACCGTCCTTTTGATGATGTATATAGATCATAAGTTGATTTGGATTGGAAGAACTAATGGATATGTGAAAGACCGTCATAGATCACTTTGTAAGGAAATTGGAATTTTTAAGTAGTTTGGGGTACGGACTAAAGGGAGTTGATGTACATGATTGGATATGAGTATATCCAGCTAACTGAGAAAGGATAGGCAAGTGAGATATTTATACAACTTTAGGTGTTACACTAAGGGCATGGGTGATTGATTTAGAGGTAGTTAGGAAACTCGTTAGCGATGCCTGAGTTTTCATATAATGATAGTTATCATACTAGAAGTCGATAAATGCCATTTGAGGCACTATATGAAAGGATAGGGTGAGTTGTCCCTATTGTGGACTAGAATTGGTAAAAGAGGCTACTAATGTGGTAATGATGTTGTGGAAAGGATGAGAGAAACAAGGGATGTTATGTAGAAAAGGAGGAAACCACTAGAGTTAGTGACAAAGTTATGTAGGAAGTTTCACCCATAGTAACGGGTGGTACGTTTTGGTAAAATGGAAGAGTTGATGTAGAGTTTTGTAGGTCCATTTATGATCTTTGGAAAGATCGGACCATTAGCTTATGAGCATAGAATTTCCTAGGGGAAATGAGTTGTATACATGATACATTTCATGTATTGAGATTGGTAAAGGTTGTTTGAGAATGCATTTTGCATGTACGGTTATTCGGGACTTGTGTTAATAAGAGTCTTTGTTTTATCAAAGAGTCATCTATGAGATTTATTGATTGTGAGGTCAAGACTTTGGCAATGAGTTTAATTATTTTTGGTTTGTATAGGTGGTATTTTGAAACTTGAACTAAAGTTCACGTGGAAATGAGAGGAGTTCATCTAGAACAAGTATCCTCGTGTGATTTGTTGTTTTTGTGTTTGATCCTAAGGAGTAAATCTTGGGACGAGATTTCTATTAGAAGGGAGTGATGTGACAACCCTGGTTTTGAGGTTCGTCACTTAGTTTTATTTTGTGCTAGTTACGTGTCTTTACGTGTTTATGTGCTTATTGGGGTGTATATATTGTGGTTTGGATATCGTTTCCGGTACGGGGTACCTTGTGAGTGAAACGATGTGTGATGATTTCATGTTCATGATTTCACATGGTAGTGACTATGAAGTGAGATGGTGTTATTTAGTGGTTTTACGTATACATATATGTATTACAGAAAATCATATTTTTACGATTTACGGTTTAGCATTTAGAGGTCTCGGATGAAGTAATTAGTCATATGGATATTTTTCGGGATGGTTTTAAGTCATTTAGGACTTAGTTATAAAGTTTATTTCAAAATTTGAGATTTTTTTATAAAAGTGTATATTTTACGACTTTTACGGTAAAACGCGTAAATTTGACTAGTTTTACGGTTTTGAGGTTTTGGAGGTTTTAGGAGCTGAAATAAATTAAGGTAAATTAAGGTATTATCAATAACATAATAATAAGTAATAATAAAAAAAGACTATATAGTCGGTTTTAGGCCGATTAAAAACAAAAAAAAAGGAAAGTTTGTAATGGGCTTGGACTAGTATATAAGGTATTATTAAAACAATACTAGTGGGAAAAAAAGAGGAGACGATTCATAAAAAAAAAAAACGCAGCCATGGAGGAAAAAAAAGAGAAGAAGAAAAATTAGGGTTTTCAAAATCTTGATCTTTGATCAATTGAAGGTACAATCTTGTTTTAATATTTGTTCTTATTTAATTAAACATGTATACATCATCTTATGATGGATTTAGGGTAGGGTTTAATTTAAAAACAGTAAATTAATGTTATATTAATGGTGCTATAATAATTACAATAATTAGGGCTTGTAATTAGAGGGATTAGGGTTAATTAATGAGGTTCATTTTGTTAAACCCGTTTTTAAAAACTGGGCAGAATTTTGAGTCAATTGTTTTGATCATATCGGGAGTTCTATAAACTCTTATTTTACGATCCAAGTATCCTTGAAAAGGTATTTGAAGTGGTTTTCCAATTCAAGAAACGAGAACTAAATTGGAGGTAGGGAAGTAGGTCAAAAACAGGTTACAACAGTCGGAGGTCAAAACAGTTTTGAAGTCAGCCTGTTTTCTTTTTTTTGTTTTGGGTTGTTTGGGGTACTTAGGGTTGCATTGGGATCTTCTAACTAACATGAGAGATGGTTTATATATTATAGTAAGTATCTGCACTTGGGCTAAGGTTGTGGTTTAGGGTAAGACCCCCTTATCATAACAAACTTTTTGTATGTTTAAAATAAGTAAATCTGGAATGACAAAAGTATATATATATATATCGGGGCCTTAACAGTAGCTTTAAGGTTAGTGCAAATGGGAGGTGTTAGATAACATATTTAAGGGAATAAATATTCCCTTTACAGAGACCATGGGTGTGTTTAGGTGGGTGTTTGGCTTATAGTTTGGAGACCTAAAACTGGGACTGTTTTTGATAAAATGTTAACGGGATGTGTTATGAAGTAAAAGGAGATAAGGGCTTTATAGAGGGGTGTAATGAGATGATTAGAGCATATATATGAGTTATATATATGGGAGAAGGTTAGATGTCCATCATAGGTTGATGAGCCATTTTAGTGTTTGGTTCAATGTTTTGATTATGTGTTTTTGGTCGATTAGCTTTTTGCTAGTGCGCGGATGTTTGGGGAAGCTCAATCAGGTGAGTTTCATAGTCCCATGTTTACTATTGTTTTTGACTTCCAGATGGGATGGAAGAGACACTGTGTTATCTTTTGTATAAATTCATGTTGTGAATGTTTGGCGTTGGTAATGGACTTATGTGTGCATACTTATGTGATTAACTGCTAGATAATTCTTGATTGCTTATGTTTTGACTTGGTACCAAGGGGTTGTTGACAAGGCGGGGCCTTGGGGAGGTACATAGATGTGAGAGCATCTATGGGACCTTGGTGTTTGGTAAGGCTGGGAGCCTTGGATTGGGATTTGGTTCATAGGTGTTTGGATGCCTATGGGAGTATGGTGTTTGGTATGGCTGGGAGCCTGAGTTTTGGTTTGATTAGTTAAATCTTGAATGTTAGTTTGTTAATGCATATTAGTATCACATTTTCCATATGTTTTTAACTTTTGGTTGTACTCACAGCTTATGGTATGATTTTGGCGTTGGAGTCTAAACCTATGACTCTCACCAACATTATGTTGACGTGGTTTAGTGTCTCTTTCAGGCGTGAATGTGGTTAAGCGTGAGGATAGAAGTGACTAGACTTGGATGCCTTAGGATTGCATATAGAAGGAGATCCGCGTTCCTTCTTAGCTTACCTTTTTGTTTTTTTTTGATAAGTGATTCATGTTGGCACCTGTATGTTTGTTTGGTTTATGTTTATTGTTTGTCTTGGGTAAGTGGTAGGACTGTTACCTACTTACCTAGACTCCTGCTTTGTTGAGATATTGCCATGACATTTGTGTCACCATTAATGACATTATATTTGCATTTTAGTTTTCTCTATAGAGACATCGTTTGTTGTGATGATATCCATACGCCGCGTCCCATATTCCGCCATGGTGGGGTGTGACATGTACTCGGATGACCGATATCAAATCGGTCTTCACGTTCGACTCGACTGATTTAGATCGGTCGACTGATTTTGTCGACCAAACCGATTCGGCGGCCTTATAAAGAAGTAAAAGAAATGATAGGGATTATTCCAATGTAACATATCACATATGCGACATCCATTGGCCCACTCTTTTCTTTTCTTAATTAGAAGAATTATAAATATTTTACCAAATACCATATTATTACTTTTAGATATATATATAGATAAGATAAGAAGTATTTGCCTTCACAAAAAGCAATACTTGGATAGATGAACTTGTTGAATAGTGAATGTAATGATGTTGCCAGTAGTCAAAACTAAAGTACTCCAAAGTCGCACTCTAGGCAGAAAGGTGGCAGTTATTTTTCTCTTACCAAGCTTACATTTTATTTGTCATGATACAGTTTAGGAATGTATATAGCGAACTTAAAGCTCATGATGATGTTTTTTTCGTGTATGTTGATGTGACATTTGTTCATGAATTTCTTATGTTCGGGTACGGGTTTGATGCTGCTCGAATGGTGACTCCTTTATGTGTTCTTGTTGTTATATTCAGTTTTGGATTTCATATGTCCCGGTGGGGCTATGATGCCGTTGTGTTTAGTTTTTTTTTTTGTATCTGTTATGGATAATCAATTTGAACACCCCTTGGATAAACACTACACAATATGTACCACCTCATCCACATTCACGCGGATTTGATCCTTGCTGTCTCACTCATGGATTATAATTGAAGTTTCTGAATCAACAGTGACTATAAATGGAACACCGAGTTCATCTGTTCTTGCATACCGCGTTAGACTGCTCATTGAATCTCACCGCATTCTCAATGAACTTCACTAATACATGGGGGTTAGTCATATATTGGGTTATTTAGGTTGCTAAAATTTGGGCTGACATTGGTTTTATTTTATTTGTGTGAAATGGGTCAATGTAATGTTTTTTTGTTTGTTTCTTTTTGTTTCTCATGAATGAATCATTGTAAAATTATCAAGTCATTGTAGTTTTCTAAAAAAGTATACTCACAATCACATCTCAATCTTTTTAATGACATCTTGATACGGCCAATTCTACTACCACGTCATACTAAACCTAATATGTCACTCAGTAAAATAAACGCCTCCATTTTATTCTTGCAGTCATTCACATACTCAAATCACAATCATAAAACTTTTAGGTTACCATGCCATGCCAGGATAGATGCAAAAGTTATTTTTTTTTAATTTTTTTTACAAATTTAAACCCTGGTAAAAAAAGTAAAGTAAGATTGGATTAAATTAAACCGGTTTTTTTTGCCGCCACGTGCGTTTCTTCATTCAACTGAACTGACCACCACCACCTAAATCAGTCCCAAAATCATAACCACTATTGGTATGCATTTTAACCTTTTAATTACATTTATTTCAGCTTTGTTATAAGTTAGTTTTGGATCAAAATTAACTATGTTGGTGATTTCTACAGGTGTTTTCGACAATGAATTTAAAGAACGCTTAATTTTCTACAACGAATATAAAGAAAACTTAATTGTTGAAAGTGTAGCATAATGAATGATAGTAAGTTTATGCATCGTCATGTCAACGCCATATGAGCTTATTATGTTGACTCACTCAACTCACTTTTGAACCCTACAAATTGTGAGAAACCCGCTGCTTACTAAGGCTAGGTAGAACGGGAGTGAGTTTAGTAGGTGGGTGAAGAAGTCACCCCCGAGTGCGCGTGAGTTTGGGGTATAACTCACACGGTTTGTGAGTATGTTGTATTTAGTGAAGCAAGTCGTTAGCGGGTTGGGCTTAAATTTTTGACTTATTTTAAAATTTTAGGTTTATATAAAAAAAAGTTTACAAATTTGAAACCTGGTAAAAAAATAAAGTAAGATTTAATTAAATTAAAACAGGTTTTTTTAATCTTATTCACCGCCACCTGCGCTTAGAACTGACGACCACCGCATCCCAAAATCATACCACTATTGGTATGCATTTCAACATTGTAATTACATTTGTTTATCCAATATATATAATTTAGGAAAATAATCATTATACTCCCACTAGCTTTTAGGAATACTTAGAAATTATTTTATTTCAAATTTAAATCTAATCTTCGATTTCAAATTAAACATAAGAATAATCTCCTAGATGCATGCTTTTATCCATTCATGGATAATTGTATTTTGTACTTTTCCAAAGATTAATAAACTCCTTTCAATTACTTAAGTCCTTGCTCAAGTAGTCATTCAAGAAAAAGTTCATACCACCTAAATCTTTATATATTTAATGCGTTTAGGAAAGAATATTCAATCACAATTAATTACTTAAGTGTGATTAATAATCTCCAAAGACACCGGAGTGAGTCTTGTTCTTCAATTAAGATAGATTTCTTTCACTTGTTGAAAAGGACGATTTTGAAGCTACCGAAATAGCTTGTACGCTTAGCAAGTCACTAGTCATTCGGGATAAAATAGGCCACATTGGCTTGGCACCAAGCCAATATATCAAAGCCTAAAAACTGATTGGTCGCAAGCTGGGTCTATTTTCCCGAGGTATACATCTTAAATTCACTTGATGCTTGTTCTTCAAACCTTGCCATTTTGTTTGTGCTTTCTTGTACATAGTTTATCATTTTTGTTATCGGATTCCTTGAACTCGAACCCGATGAAGAAGCAACATGTGGGGAAGGAGGTACGTTACCATATGCTTCAAAGTAAGCTTTCCATAAACCCTCTAAGTCATCGTTGAAAGATTTTTTCTGCATCATGTTCAAAGTTCACGTTACTTTAAAAACACCCAAAATCATTTGCAATCGAGTCAATGAACATCTCTACCCCGTTTTCCATTGAAAAATGAATTTAACACGGCGGAACAAGTAATTATTGATGAGACTTCATTTATACATAGTCTCATCGTCCAAGTCGGGCTTAAAACGCTTAAAATATCTTAAGATACCCCAAAATATGCTTGTGTTTGTTCATTGTGTATTTTAGGTAACGGATATCGTGAATTGAACAAAAAGGCTACAAGAATCAAGCAAAAACGAACACGAGAAACGAATCCGCACAAAGAACCGGACCCGAAGAATGAATCTTGCAAAAATGCCCTTGAAGTTTGAAGATTTGTCAAGTTTGGTCCCTCAAGTTTTGAAGATTGACACTTTATACCCCTAATAATCTCAAAATTACTTTGGGGTCCCTAAAGTTTTAAGACTTTACATATCTTAGCACTATGAATTTTGAAGAAGGACAATAAAAGTCCCCTATTGTTGTTACTAACGACTGGGATTGCAAATCAATTATGATTAATGGTGTAATGATACAAGGACTGAAGTTGCAAAGCGTTATAAAGCCATTGTTAACGGGTTTGAATCACGAATTAATTATGCTGGTGATTTATGATCGATTGATTGATTTTGTTACAAGTGTTTTCTAGGAGATAATCAGAGTTTGTCAAATTGTCTAACTGAATTAATATTCTTTGTAATGCTTTCGTTTCATCCCTTTTTTTATCATTAACTAGAAAATTAAGTACAAGTGTTTTCACAGGTTCTACTTTTTAACTATACGACTTCATGTTAGATTATCACAGTGTCTTCTATACATTGGTTACTGCATCTTACTTTGTCATTAAATTCAAACTTGTAATGTTAATATAGGATCTCGGGTGACCAAGGGCAGGCTGCGCTTGAGAAACCGAGTATATGCTTGCCTATAATTGTGGTCCTCCTACTAGTTCCGAGACACTCAAAAACCTTGCTCTTGGTGGTATCCGACGGTTCTCTAAAGTTGATAATGGAGACCTTGGATATAATTTCATGGCTATGTTTTTGCTCTGCACATTTTCTTTCCCTTAACTGCACGTAAGCCGCACAACCACATAAACAAAATCCAAACTATTCAGATGGCAGTTTAGGAAACTATTTCCGCCTACAAAATGGGCAGCAGAGCCGGATTTTGTTATCCTGACTTAACAGATAGTATAAATGCTATAAATATCGATAAATTGTCCTTACACCATTACTGTACATCCTTAATAGGTGATACAAGTAGAAGTGAATTAAAGGAGTGGACTCCTTATCAAGAAAATGCAGGTACTTATAAGTGGTTCGATTTAGGTCATTTTTCTATGAATAATGGGTCAAATTTGTCAAATCATAAGATTAAAAAAATAAATAAAAGAACTCTATAAATCATACGTAGAGTATTAACTAAATGTCTTACGGGTCAATTCTTCACCAACGAGTTTGGTCTTCCCTTGACAATGATTCCATGTACCTTCTCAAGTCTTGATTTAAAATCCCCATAATAGTTACAAATTCAACTTATGCAGATCTGTTTTCATTACCTAAACCAATAACCACATACTTGTTTGTGTTCAGATTTTGAAGATATGAGTTGTGAAATGGGGTACGGTCAACCTCCACCCCCATTTGAAGAGGATCCAGTGGCCAAACAACCGTGTTTTGCTGAAGTTTGTATGTTCTGCAGTCATGTTTGCAAGTTGCAACATACCATGTTTATATGCTACAGCTGTTTAACTTGTTCTTTCTTTATATACAGGTTATGTAGCAAGCCCCAACGATAGCATCTGCCACGAACTACAAGTTTGATATAGTTCACATATATATGGACACAAACTATTCATTTTCATGAATTTTGGGTATGGTTCCATTTTTGAATTGTATGTACAGTTCCTACAGGTGAATTGAAATTAAAAAAAGTTTGCTATAATATGTTATAGTAAATCGTAGATGTATAGTCGAAAAACACATAACAGAGCGGGTTGGGTTATCGGTCCAAACGGGTGACCCAACTGCGCTAAAGGGGCAATATCCATTATAAATATACTCAATTCCCGAAAGAAACGACGTCGTTTCCTTGGTTGGGCTGTTGCGTTTTTTTGGGCTGACTTTTTTGGCCTGGGTCCATAAGGTGTTTTTCATCTCTTTCATTTTATACGAGACTCTTCCAGATTCATCTATTCTCACATACACAAGTCAGACCACCTCACTAAGTAAGAAGTGGTGTTTGTAAAATACTCTGTAACATTTTAGTTTTGCAGACTACCGATTTACCTGTTTCATATATTTTGCAGATAAAGCTTGGTTCCAGCTGGCGCACAATGGAGTAAAATGTTACATTATGTTTGTATCAGAGGTGTAGCCGAAGATGGTGACACGGTAACAAACTATTCCGTCCCAACTTATAAGAATTACCTTTTCTGGGAGTAGTTACAAAGGATTATATTATTCGGTTGTATGTGGTATGTATTTTGTTTGATTAAGAAAAACAATCTGCTACATTTTGTGCGGTACTTGGTAGGTGGTCTGAGATATAAAATACGCCAATGCATCTCTAAATTGAAGGTTTTTAGCATTTTGCTGTTCAAAAATGTAAGTTGGTATATCTTTTCGCAGGTTGTTGATGATTTTAGCTGTCTTAAGAAGGTTTTCCTTCACCCTCAGATAATAAAGATAACTGAAGTCAGTAGTATGCTTCGATCTATCCGAACACTTTATGCTAATTCTTCCTATTGGCATGTTTATCAAATAAGGTGTTGCTGATATTTATTTTGTTGTATAGTAGCTGGATGGCCTTGGCAAAAGTAGTGCAGAGCATATCAATGGACCAGAACCAGGATTAAATAAATAGTGATTCATGTAAACTTCCCATAACTGTACATGTATTTTCATGTTGTTTACAAAAGTATGCGAGCTTAATAAAATTCAAGGTAACAATAATGTAGTATTGTCATTTTAGGGAGCATATGTAGGTTTACAGTTATCACAAGTTTTTTGATGTTAATGATACTTGAAATGAAGCTTGACTTTATTATGCTTGTTATATTCAAAAAAATGTGTAGCAATGGTTTTAGAAACCACTACTACACTACTAGTACTAAAGAGGCAGGCAATATAAAAAACACAACGGCGTGGGCTCGAACACACGACCTTGCGTTCCAAGGGCTTGTGTGTTTACCAGTGATCTAAGTGTTTTTTCTTGTAAGCTCTTGCACGCTTTGATATTTAACAACATTCTCATTTCGTCTAGTTATCATAAATTCGTGGCTTATTTTTGGCTTTTTTTTGAGCTTATTGGTTAGACTTTTTGGTGTCTCTGTATTTTTCCCTTAATTCTCTTAACATTTAAGATTTTCTGGCAAGGTTTTAGTTTTTTCCCATTAATAGTTTTTTTTCAATTTATTTTTCTTTTTCCGTATATTCAAAAGTCAATATAAAATAGTTAAAATAAGTTTTAACTTTTAGAAAAATAACTTTTAGTGTTAAAATAATATATTTGAGGTTTACAAAAATGTAACTTAACCTATCGACCATTTTCGTTAAAATTGACTGCTTTCCTTTTAGTTTATAACTTTATTTGTATGTCATTGGGTTCATTTTTGTCAAAACGTAAACATATTCGTTCGCCTTTCTTACATTACAATTCGACTTTAGGTGCATATGATATAAATATATGGCCCTTGTTAGCCGTAAGATAATTAAACCCCTAAAATTGAGAAAGTACTTCAAAACATGAAGTGCCTACCCCAAAACTGAAAGTTCTTCAGTTTTCAGCAAATAAATAACTATGAAAATACTATACCCAACAGGAAGTGAATGTAAGAAAGCCGACGAAAACATAAAAAAAAACAGACAAAATGTATTTTTCGCGTATGTCTCCGGCACATGGCCGGAGGCATCATACTCGAGCTGAAGCCTTTGCCACGTCAGAGCGCACTCAGGCCGAAGTTTCTGCCACGTCAGAAAGAGACAAGATCCCGTAAATCCAAGGATGCGTCTTATTATCCGGAGTGAGGTGCATTACCCAGCGGTCTCAGCCCTGGACCGCCGCCCACTTTACACTGTGCCCGATTTTACGACATTGTGTACTGTGCACGCATTTGTGATGTGACTTGTCATCCAGGTATACATCTTGCTTGGGTATAAATACTCTGGCATATTTATTATGACTCAACTACACACAGTACATCATATTCAATACTACTAAATAACAATCCTCTGGTATTCCACGCCGGATACCACTCTCGTGTTAGTTACTTATTTTCACGCCGGAGCTTGGTCTCAGGGTCACACCTGGGGCGAGCTAACGTGCGTTCCTTCTATTGCAGGATAGGCCCAACCTACAAGCATACAACATACGTGACCGAAGCATGATATCTATGGGTTAAGCTCCCGTGGATTTTTGTTTCAACATTTGGCGCCATCCGTGGGACCCTGAACTCGAATCTCCACATAGCTGTCAATGGCTGGACCTTCGAAAAGCGGTCACCCTTTACATACATCCCCCTACCCAGATCTTCACCACACGCGTCTCCGGACCGGGAAGACTCTGATAGGAAAAATACAGGAAATCCCTCTACCTTACAACAGAAAATTGTGGAAAGCATGAGCATGCTGCAAAGTTTGGTGGAGCATCATAATGCCGTTGGTAAAGATCCTATCACCCCGATAAGACTAGTATTCGACGACGAAACACAAGGACCTCGAAAGGACAAGGCCAAAGCTTGTAAAACCCATAGGGACATCGACATGACCGACAAAGATTTGCAAAAACCTTTTAAAGATGTTGTTTCGTCACTGTTCACCAGGAAGATCATCGAATTTTCATCACCAAAGCATATTCTTCCGGCAACATTAAAGCTATACTCAGGAGCAACGGATCCCGATGATCATATAACTCGTTTCACTAGTGCTGCTAACTCCGGAGAGCGGCCTATGCTGTGTGGTGCAGGTTCTTCCAGCAGACTCTAGACGGAGCAACAGGCGGATGGTTCGAAAGGCTACCACATGGGAGCATAGCACATTGGGATGATCTAAGGGATCAATTCTTAGAAAGATTTGCTTTAAGGAAGAAAAGTCGAAAAATCCCTATGGAGATCACAAGCATTGTGAGGAAGGCTCACGAATCGTTACTCGTATTCAAAGAAAGGTGGAAAGATGAGGTCAGTTATATCCAAGGGGTGCCGGAGGTCATGAAAATCTCCGCCTTCACGGCAGGAGCTAAATGCCCTTACTTATCTCGACGTTTTTCTGATGATGAACCCAAAACCGTTGCAGAGATGTTCTAGAGGGTGAACGATTTTGCTAAGTCAGAAGAAGCATATAGAAACACGGAGCTTCCACAAGGGGAAGGAGGTGACAGGGGTGGAAAGCCAATGAAAGAAGATAAATACTATGGAGGGAAGAATTCAAATCGACATAAGAATAAAGGTGATTATAGGGTGAAGCCTATGTAATCCCCTTATGTTCCTCCGTTCAACCCAAAAAATACAAGGAGAAACCCTTACCAACGGCCCATCCTTAAGTCGCTGACCAAGTTCCCGAAGGAAATCTTAGCAACAGAGCTACAACTCTAGTTATCCCAACCTCCTCCTACCAAGGGATAGTACGTCCCGAGAATATGGACAAGTATTGTGATTATCATAGGGAGAAAGTTCATCTCACAAATGATTGTCATCAACTAAGAAAACAACTGGAAACTGCTCTCGAATCTGGAAAGCTGAACCATCTGGTTAAGGACCTTAAAGGAAGGGTAAACAAGGGAAACCAATGAAGAGGAAATGGAAATGAAATGGTGACTACAAAGGCAAAACACTAAACATGTTGAGTAGCAAATATTGTGGAACAAAACGAACGGAAATATGTCAAATAAAAGTAGACTGGATGAATGCTCCAATCTCATTCCCTCCAGTATCCGACGCTGAGACTTCGGATGACCCGCTAATATTTGAAGCAGAGATTGAGAGCCATTGGGTAAAACAAGTGTTTGTCGATGAAGGAGCTACTATGCAAGTGATGTTTGAACATTGCTTCATGAATCTGGATTCGGATATAAGACGAAGGTTGACACCAGACCATGTGAAGGTGCTAAGTTTCTCCGAAGAGGAGACGACGCCCTTGGGAAAAATTGACTTGGAAGTAACCTTCGGATCACATGAGCTAGCAAGGAAGACAATAATGAGTTTCACTATAATCAAAGATCCCTATCCGTACAACATCATACTTGGACCAACAGGAATCCGAGAATTAAGAGCCATACCTTCCACCATACATTCAACAATGAAGTTCCCTACTCCCTGCGGAATTGCGACACTGAGGACGAAATCAAGAGCGATTTTTGAATGCAGAATAATTGAAGATGGCCAAAAGATAGAAAAGGAAAAGGCAACAACCAAGGGAGAAGAGCTAAGCAAATGGCTTGCATTTGAAAGGTTTAACCAGCAAGAAAAGGAAGAAGAAGGAATGACGGAGCAAATCATAATTCATCCTGGCTATCCGGAGCAATTGGTTACGATTGGAAGGTTATTCACGAAAAAATGTAGACTGTAGTTGATAGATTTATTAAGAAGTAGCACAAATGTTTTCGCATAGGAGCCCTCAGATATGACGGGAGTCCCCAAAAGAATCATCAAGCATTCGTTGAATGTTGATCCTGCAAGAACCCTTGTGGCTCAGAAGAGAACAACTTGAACCCAAATGGGATCAATGAAGGATTTGGAAACAATTACATTACGTATATCTGATTTGAAAAGGTTTTGTTTGGCAAGTTTAATGGATTTGTGAATTGAAGGCATTGTTGGTAACACGCATAATGGATTAACGCTAGTGTTGCTCGCATAAGCTAACATATACGCTTAATTATACTTTCTAGAAAAATGTGATAATCGGGTGGATAAACTATCCACCCTTATGATTCAACTTGGAAACCCGAATTTTAAATCTTTAGAAAACCAAACTGCAAAGCTGATACAGTTTACTTCAGTTTGATTCAGTAAGTCGAAATGGCGATTACCTCATATTGAACTTACGACTATTAGTTACTAGTTATTATATACAGCTTAGCATGTTGAACTGTAGGTGGCTTTCACTTTGTTATCAAGTGTGTGCTTGTATGAAAATAATACTAAAAATTTATTTGTTATAACTAGTAACTCATATTTTAACTCAAATTTACGTGTCTCCTTTATACACTTTCTGCCATGGTGTTTGATGTCTCCTTTGTACATGTGAAATGTGAAATGCGTTTATATTTTGAACCAACAACAAACATCACTCACTCTATTAATTAAAATCATTATCAACCAAACATAATGGAAGACTCGCATCAACATCACGATGGCAATCAAACTCTGAATCGCAATAACAACAAAATCAGATATTAACTTCTCATTTCATCAATCAAACATAAACTATATCAACGAAAACTTAACTATATTTTTGTCATAACAAACAAACCGAAAACCAAAACAGTACGTGTTACAAAGTATAATCATAAACCCCCAAAATTAACTTAAATGCTATCTGCTCGAAGAGCACAATCCCAACATTACTTACCAAGTCTTACAACGGATGTGAGCTTAACAACTCCCCTGCCATGCCCAAGCACTTGCCTTCGCCCTAACTGAAAAATATTAGTTCATTGATCAAGTATATATTACAGACACTATGCATTTAAGTCCCAATAAGCCCATAAAGTGAAAAGCTTAAATTCTTCATTGATAAAAACTAGGTTTTTTTTTCACAAACTAGTGAATTTCACAACCAACAGCTCTTATACCTGTCAGCCCCTACAATCACTGAACCCAAATGAAACAACGACCCTAATGCAAGCTATTAACCTAAGTGACTAAGGATAGGCATCCCTAAAAATAAGCTACAAAACCGTAATAACTAAAACTAAATCCCATCCTAAAAAAGCAAATCTGTAAACCTAAATCAAAACCCAAAACCACTAACAGTAGCTGCTAAGAACCTACCTAAACCCCTACAATCAGTGAACCGAAATGAAACAACCACCCTAATGCAAACCTAATCTAAGTGAATAACGATAGGTGTCCGTAAAAATAAGCTAAACAGGGGCAACACCGAAAGCTACATCTGGCGGGTCGGTGAGTAAATCGAAGTACAACGCAACCAATTATTACACATAAACCATTGAAGGGCGGGGAAGGTTACAAACAAAGGAATGGAAACGACAAGGACGATGATTAGAATTACCAAAGCTACTGAAATAATTGATCGGATCTGGTACAATGGTTTACAGATTTAGAATTACCACTGTATAAAATCCAAAAGTTTGTATAAAAACTGGATAGAAATCTCTTGGATTTTATACAATGGTTGGTTTACAGGTGGATAACACGTGTCGCCAGGATCCACGGAGTGAAGACACATAATAAGCGAGTCACGAAATATGATAATCCCGCGCGTCAGGGAGGAGCTATGTGAACTGCGCAAATGTATCTCATAATTTTTTATGAATATACTGTTGTATATTTATATACAAGACGAGGCATCCGAAACCCATGCGTTGCACTAAGGGGCATAGGTTGCTCTTCTTGAGGGCATGATATTTGTTATTATTGAACAAACTGTAATAGTTACTATTTCTAATTTAGTATTTCTAATTTTTTAAATAAGTTTTAGTACTTTTATGTTAATATTGTATTTTTAGGGGTTTATATTTAGTTTAAGGGGTTTTGTTGTTAGAATGACATAATGTAAGGGCACGTTTGGTACAAAAAATTTCAAAGATTAGAAATGAAATAAAGACTTGAATTCTTAGAAATGAAATCCAAATAAATTATTAATTGAATTCTTTTGTTTGGTAGCGTCAGAGATTTAAATTCTAAAAAATAAATAAAATAATAATAATAAAATATTAATAAGTAACAACTAAAAGTTAATAATTAATAAGTAATAAAATAATAAAAATAAATAATAATAATAATAATTATTATAAAATTAAAAAAAAATAAAAAAAAATAATAATAATAAGTAATAATATTAATACTAATATTTATAAATAACAATTAAAAGTTAATAATTAATAATAATCTAACTCCTTTATAAAAGAGATTGGTATCTCTTTCTTATTAAATGCAAAAAATTTAAGAAGTACTACTACATCTACATGTTGTACCTCATTTTAATGCACAAACCAAAAAATTGTGTAAGGAATACAACTTTACAAGCTAAATGTACAATATGGTAAAGTTAAATTTAAAATTTTAATTAATACTCTTAATAAAAAAACCCATTACATAAATATACAATACCATATGCACATTGTACAAAAATAAAAAGCATCTATCTTATACTAATACAAACTATAATGTCAATTTTTTGAGTGCCGAGAATATGCTAAAATCAATATGCCGGGAATATAAAATGTAAGGACTTGGTTAACTCAACTAACTCAACGGAGTTTAGCCTTAACCGAGTTAAATAAAAAAAAGGCCAGACGAAATGGCTCGACTTTATAACCTATCATCAGACCAGACTCAAAAAAGTAAAAGATCTCAGATTCAATTCGTGTTTAGACATGCAAGCCGAGATCGTTATAGAACAGGTTTTTAGATGAAAACATTTGATTCAAAAATTATAATTAAAAAACACTAATTATAACACCGAAGAAAATTTAGTCATAGGGTACCCGCCGCCGCATCGCGCGGGTACCCTGCTAGTAATAATATAATAAAAAATAATAATATTTATAAAATTTAAAAATAAAAATAATAATTAATATTAATATTAATATTAATATTAATATTAATATTAATATTAATATTAATATTAATAAATAACAATAAAATAAAAAATAATAATTAATAATAATAATAAAATAATAAATACAAAATAAATAATGAATAATAAGAAATAAATAATAATAATAATAATAATAATAAACAAAAAATATTAAAAAAATATTAATAATAATAATATTAATAAAAAATAATAATAAGAATAATATATTAAACAAATATATTATTATTATTATTTAAAAATAGTTATAATAATAATAATAATAATAATAATAATAATAATAATAATAATAATAAATATATAACTAGGAAATGGTTTCCTTACCAAATATAATGGAAATGATTTCCACAAAATTTACAAAGAGGTGAACTCTTTAAGAATTCAATTCTCCATCTATTTTATTTATCTCCCAACCAAACAATGGAAATGAAATCATTTCCATTTCGCTCCCTCTAATTATTTGTACCAAACACACCCAAAGGGTTTTAACAAAATTCTTTTTAGTATTTATTTATTTTAAATTTATAAACTTGTCAAAAAAAAGCTGGTGATATAACAAAACAGATATTTGAGATTGCTAATAAAAAAAGACACACTATTATACGCAACAAATATTTTAACAAAAACATTGTATTTTTTAAGGGCTTATATTTAGTTTATAAGGTTTTGTTGTTAATATAATATAATATTCTCAACGACTTTGTATTGCATCGGGCTTAATCTTGATGTTAAGTTTATATCTCAATAATGAGGGTGAAATTAATTGTTAATCTCTATATTTAGTTTATAGGGTTTTGTTGTTAATATGATATAATATTCTCAACGACCTTTTTTACATCGGGCTTAATCTTGATGTTAAGTTTATATCTCAATAACAAAAACATTGTATTTTTTAAGGGCTTATATTTAGTTTATAAGGTTTTGTTGTTAATATAATATAATATTCTCAACAACTTTGTATTGCATCGGGCTTAATCTTGATGTTAAGTTTATATCTCAATAATGAGGGTGAAATTAATTGTTAATCTCTATATTTAGTTTATAGGGTTTTGTTGTTAATATGATATAATATTCTCAATGACCTTTTTTACATCGGGCTTAATCTTGATGTTAAGTTCATATCTCAATAACAAAAACATTGTATTTTTAAGGGCTTATATTTAGTTTATAAGGTTTTGTTGTTAATATAATATAATATTCTCAACGACTTTGTATTGCATCGGGCTTAATCTTGATGTTAAGTTTATATCTCAATAATGAGGGTGAAATTAATTGTTAATCTCTATATTTAGTTTATAGGGTTTTGTTGTTAATATGATATAATATTCTCAACGACCTTTTTTACATCGGGCTTAATC